>JAQZBX010026985.1:0-28635 GCA_029593785.1 Cabassous unicinctus
TGTCTTTTTATTTTCAAGGTGTAGGATTTCTTTATATATGCAGGATATTAGGCTCTTATCAGATATATGGTTACCAAATATTTTCTCCCACTGGGTAGGCTGCCTTTTTATTTTCTTAATAACTTCCTTTGAGGTGCAGAAGTTTTTAATTTTGAGGAGATCCCATTTATCTATTTTTTCGCTTGCTGCTCGTGCTTTGGCTGTGAAGTTCATGAAACCATTTCCTATTACAAGGTCCTGTAGATTTTATATCAGCATATACCACGCAGAACTGTGTGGGAGAGAGGGTGGTCTATGATGTGAAATGTGGTCTATGCTTGGTGGCAAAGCCCCAGCATGTGTATATCCATTGTGGGTGATGTCCCACACTGATGAAGGATGTTGGTGTGGGATGTTGTGGGAGGTGTGGGAGGTGGGGAACATGGGAATCCTTGTAATTTCTGAGTAATAATTAGGTAATCTAAGCACCTTTAAAAAATATATATATATATAAAATAACATTTATGTAAGAAAATACACATATATGCATATGTATTTATATATCATTTTACAAATAAAAAATAAATAAATAAATAAATAAATAAAAGATAGAAGGAAGATTCATAAAGATAATGAAACAACTTAGATTTTTTTTAAAGTATTAAGACAGAGAGAGCAGTTGTGGAGAAGTTGTAAAGGAAGAAGTCCATATGAGTAGGCCTTTACAGACACAGTATTCTTTACATTCAGCAAGAGTCTCTAAACTACAACACATGGGGAAGGAAGACAAGTAGTGATCCTCAGGTAAGAATGGCATTTATTGAATATAGCTTTATTAGGGAATGGTTATTCCATCTGAAGAAGTTGACTATTTCCATTGAAGCCCCCTAATTTGTGTTCCATATTTTGGAGTTATCTAGAAGAAAACCAATTGTCATGAATGTGAAGATGCCTTGTAATGGGTGCCAAAAAATGAAATATAGTTTTGAAAAACTTGATGTCAAGGCAATGTTGCTAAATTTGCTCTGCACAGTAAGCTCAGCACTCTGTTACATTACTTAAAATTAAAAGTTATACATAATGTTAATTCCAACTTTTAATATATATTCTAAGTAATTGAAAGATTCACAAATCATTTGTATTACTATATTTGCATTAACTTTAATTTTTGAAGTGCATATTAATCATCTAAATAAGAAAAGTGTTGAAGAACACATTCATTTAAAATATTTTAGCTTCACTTGACTAATTTAATAGCTAAAAAATCCATTATTAAGGTACAACTCTGAATACTGTGAAATCCACCTGATTAATATGGTAAACATCTAGACTGAATGACTAAATGTTTTTAGATCATAACTCTTCATAGTAAATGAAATTATATACAGCAGGAAATGTTACTATTTGATAGATATAGTCAAAATATGATATTAAATTTACCTTTTAAGGTACATCTACTCTGCAAAATGGTTTGGCAGTTTAACAAAAAGTTAAAGACACACTTAACATACAACGTAGCAATCCCACACCTAGGTTTTTACCCAAGAGAAATGAAGACTTTGCTTTCAAACAAAAATCTTTATACAAGTTTATGCTAGCTTTATTCAAATTGCCAAGAAATGGGGTAGAAAATTTAATTGGTGAATGAAAAAACAAACTGAGGAACATTATATGTTAATATATTTACACAGTAATGAAAAAGAACAAAGTATAGATACATTCAACAGCATGGGTGAATCTCAAATATATGATACTAAATGGAGACAATAAAAACAGGTTCAAAGCTACATACTGTATGTGATGATTTGGATATGTATGTAATACTGAAAAACATGTACTTAAACTTAAGTCATTCCTGAAATGGTGAACTCATTTTAAGTAAGACCTTACTTCAGTTAGGTGTGGCCCAACTCAATCAGGATAGGTCTTAATCCTATTACTAGAGTCCTGTGAAAATATGATGAAATTCAGACAGAAAGAAAGCCATGGAAAGCAAGAAGCTGAAGGTCAGTGGAAACTTAAAGAGAAGGGAGAGGAGAGAGAAGTTACCATTTCCATGTGACAGAGGAGTCCAGGGCCAAGGATAACTGATAGCCAGCCTCAGAGCATTAGTCTTTAAGAAGAAACCATCACCTTGCTGACTCCTGGTTTTGTACTTTTTCTTAGCCTCAAAACCATGAGCTAATAAATTATCATAGTTTAAGCCAACCCATTGTGTTGTATTTGCTTAAGAAAACAAGAAAATTAAATCAGATTTTGGTACCAAAAGCCTGGGTATCAAAGCAGATAATAAAATGTACAAATAGCTTTGGAATTGGGTAATTGGTAGATGCTGGAGGAATTGTGAAGCCCTTGATAGAAAAAGCCTAGATTGCTTTGAAGAGACTGTTGGTAGAAATATAGATGCAAAAATTTTTCCAATGTGGCCAGAGAAAGAAATTATGAATGTATTATTAGAGACTCAATTAAAGGCAACCATTGTTTAAAACTGACAGAGAACTTGGCAGAATTGATTTCTAATGTCAAATGGAAGGCAGTACTTGAAAGCAACGAACTTGGATATTTAGTTGAGGAGATTTCAAAGCTGTGCGGAAAGTGAAGTCTGGTTTTTCCTTGCTGCTTATAATAAAATGTGGGAGGAAAAGGATGAGCTGAAAACTGAACTCTTAATCACAAAGAAACCAGAAATTGATGGTTTGGAAAATTATGAGCTTTTCAAGATAGTGAGCTCTGGGCATAGGGATGGAAGCAGCTCTATCAGGGACCTTTCTGAGAAAGTGAGTCCCCAGAGAATAGTGCTCCACGTGAAGGTTTAACTGAACATGGAAACACTCAGCCATTTCCATGGACATCATGATTAGAAATGCAGTTATCCAGGGAAAATTTTATAAAGTCCTTTGGTCTGATGGTTTGGACACCTTTGAACTACATAATAATTTGGCAAGTTTCTCCCAAAATTTGTACGAGCAGAACCACTGCCAGCTTTGAGTGAAAGGGACAGAGAAGGGATAAATTGAAGGAAGAATCACTTCAAAGGCAGAACCATGGAAGCCAAGCACTGGATTGAAGACATCTCCTCAAGCCAAGATAGTGTGTCTACTCTTGTGTTTGAGGTGGGTGGGCCTTGTGTCCCAGTGTTCAGGGAGTGTTGGTGCCCCAATGCTTGGAGACGGTGGGACATGTGTCTGGAATTTGTGGAGAGCCTGACCACCATCCTGATGTTCAGAGAGTGTGGCAACTTCACCCCAGTGTTCAGCAACCACACGGCCATTGCACAAACCCTTGCCCTTTATCAGGCCTGGAGAGTAAAACATTGATCCCTGGATAACTGTCAGACTTTGAAATCTAATGGAATTTGCCCAGCTAGATTTTGGAAGTGTTTGGGACCGATGACCCCTGTTTTATTTCCAATTTCTTCGTTTTGAAATGGGAATGTCTATCCTATGCCTGCCCCTCTGTAGCAGTTTGGTAGTATTTATGAATTCCAAAAATAGGTATTGGATTATGTTTGTGAACTGGTCTGTTCCTCTGGGCATATTAGATTATATTGGATTCAGAGGTTTCACTTTTACTTGATTAAATAATGATTAAGGCTTTGACTGGGCCATGTCAGTAGGACTTTGCATCCCTGCCCCCTTGGTGGGTGGGGACTCACAGAGAAATCACACCACAGAGAAGGGAGGTTGGAGTTTTGAGTTGGAGCCTGGGAAATAAACACATGGCAGAGAGCAGAAAAGCTAAGGCTGGAGAGATACAAGCCCCGGGAAGAGAGAAACCCAGGAAGCCTGAACCCTTACAGATGTTGGCAACCATCTTACCCCAACCCGTGGCAACAGACTTTGGTAAGGAAAGTAACTGGCACATTATGGCCTGGTAACTGTAAGCTTCTACCCCAAATAAATACCCTTTATAAAAGCCAACAGATTTCTGGTATTTTGCATCAGCACCTCTTTGGCTTACTAATATACCCTCTATTGCATATTGGAAGCATATAATTTGTTTTCTAGATTTCACATGTCCATTGGGGAATTATGGCCCAGGATAGACTGTACCCATAACTGATTTTGATAAGACTTTGTATTTAACATTGTTTCTGAAATGACTTAAGGCTTTTGGGATATAGTGATGAAGTGAATGTATTTTGCATGTGGTAATGACATGTCTTTTGGGGGTCCAAAGATCACAGTGCAATGGTTTGGAGCTGTATGTACCCCTAGAATAATGTTCTTAAACTTGATCCATTCCTGAGAGTGTGAACCCATTGTAAATAGGAACTTTTGATGAGGTTACTTCAGTTAAGGTGTGGCCCAACTCAGTCAGGATGGATTTTAATCCTATTATTGGAGTTTTTCATAAGCAGAATGAAATTCAGAGTGAGAAAGTGAGGGGAAGCAAAAAGCTGAAGGTCAACAAAACCGGAAAAGAAGCAAGAGGCCAGAAGAAGCCACCATGTGCATTTCCATGTGACAGAGGAGGCCAGGACCAAGGATCTCTGACAGCCAGCCCGAGAATATTAGTCTTAGGGAAGAAAGGAAGAAAGGATTGCCTTGATGATGCCTTGACTTGGAATTTTCCTATCCTCAAAACCATGACCTAATAAATTCCTATTGTTTAAGTCAACCCATTGCATGGTATTTGCAACCAAGAAAATGAAAACACTATGTGACTCAAATTATATGACATTACACAAAAGGAACAACCATATGAACAGAAAACAGATTATTGTTTTCCAAAAGATGTTTAAAAATTTACACAGGATTATAAGTTACTTTTTTCAAAGCTAAGGTATGAAAACATTGATTAAAATGTAATATTAATGTAAAATTGTTACTTATTACATAGTTTGTTTAAACAAAAGATTTTAATTAAAAATAAAATTTATTTTTGGCAAACTGTACTTTATACTTTTAGACTAAAATAATACAGCAGATCTTGATTCCAAGGTAATAATTATAAAGAATAAATTCAGAAATAGAAATTTAAATATAATATTTAAGTAATTCTCCATCCATAACTGTAAGCAAACAAGGATTTCTGATTTAAATTTTTTTTTCCTAAAACTACATTTTTGTTTACTGTTACTTATTCAAAAAACCACTAAAATTGATTAAATGTTTTCACTATCATTTTAAGGGAAACTATATTACACTTCCTAAAGGAATCTCAGAAACTCCTTCCCTTCACCATGGGGAAAAAAATTTGCTCAAGAAACAGGCCTCAAATTCAACACAATTGCTATCAAAATTATAGCTGACTTTTGCAGAAATTGACATGCTAACTCTAAAATTCAGATGGAATTTCAAGTGGCCCATCATATCCAAAAAATATTGAAAAACAAAAAATAACAGAGTTGGAACACTCATAGCTCTCAGTTTCAAAACTTACTACAATGCTTCATTAATCAAGATAGTATATTACTGGTATAAAGATAAATATATGGAACAATGGCATAGAATTGAGAGTCCAAAAATGAACCCTTACATATATGGTCAGTTTTTCAGCATGGTGCCAAGACAATTAACTAGGGAAAGAATTTTATTTTCAACAAATGGTAATGGAACAATTGGATACTTACATGTAAAAGAATGACTTTGGATAGCTTCCTAATACCATACATAAAAATTAATTCAAAATGGATCATAGATTTAAATATAAAAGCCCAAACTAAGTCTTAGAAAAAATCATTGGCATAAATCTTCATGATTTTGAGTTAGGCAAGGACCTCTTAAAGTAAGAAGCAAAAGTACAATGAACAGAAAAAATGGAATGGAAAAGAAATTTGACATCATTAAATTAAAATCTTTCATGATGCAAGCAATACCAACAAGAAAGTGAAAGACAACATCTAGAATGAGAAAATATTTGCAAATTATACCTGATAATGGACTTGTACCCAGAATATATACATAAAATGTACAACATAATTATAAAATATAAATTATCAAATTAAAATATGAGAAAGTATTTAAATAGGCATTTATCCAAAGAAGATATACAAATGGCAAAACACACATAGGAGAAAAAGTTCAACATCATTAGTTATTAGAAAAATGTAAACCAAAACTACAATAACACACTTCTTCTCACCCACAAGGATGGGTATGATAAAAAAAAATTTCAGATAATTACAAGTGTTGGCAAAGATGTGAAGAAACTGCAACCCTCATACACTGCTGGTGGAAATATAAAAATTATGCAAGCACTTTGGAAAACAATGTGATAATTTTTCAAAATGTTAAATATAGAATTACCATATGACCCAACAATTTCCCTCCAGCGACATACCCAAGAAAAATGAAAACATATGCCCATAAAAAACTTATACAGAAATGTTCAGAACATCATTATTCATAAAAGCCAAAACTTGGAAAGAAACCAAATGTCAATAAATTGTTGAATGATGAATATGGTATATACATGTAATGGAATGATTTTCAGCCATAAAAATAATGAAATATTGATACATGCTACAACATGGTTGAACCTTGAAAACATTATACCAAGTAAAATAAAACAGTCACAAAGATCACATATTTCATTTAAATGAAATGACTGGAATAGGCAAATAAAGAGACACTCAGACAGTCAATTATTTGTTGCATAGATGTGAGAGTGGAAAGGGGTGGGGGGAATAAAGAGTAACTGCTAATGAGTATGGGTTTTCTTTTATTTTGTTGATAACAATGTTTTAAAGTTAGATTGTGGTGATAGTTGTACAACTCTGTGAATATATTAAAAACCATTAAGTCATTAAGTTGTATACTTTAAATGGGAGAATTATATGGTATGTAAGTTATATCTCAATAAACCTATTAGAAATAAATAAAAATCCTCCCCAAAAAGGAGCAAGAAACAAGGAGCATGTTGAAAGAACAAAGTTGGAGAATCTTATAGTCATTAACAGTATAACATTGGGTAGATTATTCAATATAGAGCAGTCTCAATCTCCTCATCTTTCATTAATTTATTTCACACATTCCAAGCAACGTTCTATTCTGTGGGGATGTATACTTTAATCCCTGTCCTCATAATGCTGGTGTTCTAATGAGGAAGACAGACAATAAAGTAATTAATGTGTACTATGTTAGAGTGTGATAAGTTCTTTTCAGAAAAATAAAGCATAAGGGGGAGAGGGAACACCAGGTGTGGGGTAGAATAGGCGCTGCAATTTTAAAAAGGTCTTCAGGGAAGACCACACTGAGAAGATGACATTTGTGCAGAGACTGAAGGAAATGTGGGAAAGAGCTTTGTAGGTACTGGGAAGGACAGATGCCATGCCAGGAGGTGAGAACAAACTAGGCATTTTCAAGCAACAGCATAGCATCCAGGGTGAGTGAAGTGCAAAAAAAGAAGAGAGGTAGAAAACAAAGCCTGCGATGTGTAAGAAAGGCTCAGGACACATTGGGGCTTGATGATCATATGAACTAATATGGCTTTAACTCTTAAAGTCACTGGAAGCCATTGGATTGGAGACATTTCAACAGAGAAGAGAGTGTTGGCTTTTTCTTTCTTTCTTTGTTTAGTTGTTCTCATTCCAGCTGCCATGCTAATAATAGTCTGTAGTGGCACAGGGGCAGAATTGGAGCAACCTGTCTGGAGGCTTTGTAGTGATCCAGTGAGAGATTGTGGTACCTGAACCAGGGAGGTTTGCTAGATTAACTAACCAATTACTGAGGTAAACTAGAGGGACTTGATAAAGAATGGATGTTTTGGAATGCATCAGGGATGGAATGTATGGAGTAAGTATGTAAAATAGGAGGAAGTGAAGGGGAAATAAAGAGAATAAAGTAATATAAGGTATATTAAGAAATGAGTAATCATGAATATACTCGTGTTTGCACATAGATATATTATAAAAAGGAATAAGTGGACTCTTAAGACAATTTTCGCTCTAAAGGAGACTTAAAAATAGGCAGAAAAAATTTTCAGAATAACTACTATTTCAGAACACCTGCCTACAGTAATTAAAATCGATGGACACTGTTGCCTACTAACAGGGTTCCAGTTAGATCTATCTGTCAGGGTGACGTGACCCACATCAATATTAGGCCACATTCAAAGGCCATAGGCTCAGACCCAAAATGGTTTTGAGAATTAGTCTGAGAATATATAAAGTTTCCAGAAACCAGTAGCAAAGTGTTTTTCCCTAAAGATTTACAGACTGAATTTTGCAAAAGTTTTGAATTCTGTGAAAATATACTAAACCATGTTCTGTTCTGTTGGAATCCCTCAGGACCTGTAGGAATTGCTAACAAGCACTTAGCTGTCTCTACCATACCATATCATTTTTAGAAAGACCAATTTGTCACATCTCTGGGCAGGATACTACACACAGATATCTCTGTTTAAGTTTCTTTTCTAAGTTGTCCCAATATGGCCTGTGAACTATTGACGTTCTCTGGCCTCCATCAGGCAGAAATAGGAAAGCCAAGAATTTCTTTCTATTTCCAACACAGAGTGCCTATTTTCCCCCTTGATTTCAAGCAGTTTCAAGGTCCTCTTTGGGGAATATTTTAATGAAAAGTGAAAGCCATTTACAGCTGTTATATAACTGTCACAGCTACTAATAATTAATTCAGATAATTTTTTTAAGTGGGCTATTTGGTACTTGTATTGCAATTTTATATAAACTTTGTATTTCTTCTATAACTTCTTCCTTCTTTCTTGATTAAACTCATGGGTAAAAGGGCAAATGAAAATCAAAATTAATGCTTTTTATAAAACTTAATGATAATGAAAACTTATTTCAGAATTCTTTGGCTACCTTTAAAGAAGTGGTCATAAGAAGTTTCATAGCCTTAAACAATTTTTGTATAAAAATAAAATAAAAGCAAAAATGACATAAATTCCCAGCTCAAAATAGATAGAAAAAGAAAAGAAAATAAAGAACAAGAAAGGAAAGAGTAAAGATAAAATCAGGAATCGATGTCGAGATTGTGAAATGACATACAATTACAAAAATAAAAAAGACAAACTACTAACTAACTTAAGAAAAAAACACAGAAAATAATAAACCTAAATAAGGACAAAGAGGAAGTTACTCTTAAAACTGAATAAATTTTTAAAAAATCAAATGATCTCTCTGCAATATGACCTGGATAATTTTCTGGGGAAAAATGACTTGCCAAATTGACCCTATTAAAGATCAAAGACCTAGACAGGCTAATTTCAGGAAGGAAATAAAGAATTTTATCAAGAAACCACCCCACAATAAAGAACCATGCCTAGATGATTTCATTGGAGAATGTTATCAGAAATTTCAAAGGCCAGTTCGTTTTAATGCTTTTCACATTTTCTAGGTAATTTAGAAAACTCCTAATTCTTTATTTGATGTTATAGCACCTGATAAAGACAGCTAAGACAAGTAAATTGCAAGCCAAAGTCACTTATTTATATTGGTTAAAAGTTCTAAAATTATTAGAAATAGAATCCTGCATCTCATTAAGGAACTGATATGACATGATCAAGTGTAATTAATTCTAACACTACAAGGATAACATAATATTAGGAAATCCATTAAGATAATATACCATTTTAATAATTCTAAGGATAAAAATCATTTGATTTTCTCCATAGATTTTAGAAAACAAATTATAAAATCACAAACCATTGTTGTGTGAAAAACTTCAAGGAAATTTCAATTAATGTTTAACTTCTTAACATGGTTTATCTAATTTTATATAATCTCAGTCCTAAAGCCAATATCTGACAATACAGAAACACTAGATTTACAAAAAGATCAGAAAAAAATGTATACAAATGCTCACCATCCCCGATAATATACACCATATCTGTGGAGGCATTAGCCAATTCAAATAGAGAAGATGAATCATTTAGAGATTTAAGAATCATAAAGGAAACAATAAACTTTTACTGTATCTATCTGTAAGTGAGGTTTTATAACTAGAAAATACTAGAGATTCATGATGCAATGAAATCAAACAAGAATTCATTAAATAGCAAGACACAAAAATAGCATATTTATATACATGTATACAAACAATACATTATATAATGATACAGAAAACCAATTTTCAGAGTAACAAAGACTAAACAAATAGTAGGGATAAGTATAAAAAGATGTGGAAAATCTATATGAAGAGAAATTTTAAAAAATACTGAAGAATATGCAATTATAATTCAACACATGAGTAGAAATTCCTTATTTTTGGATAATATGACAGCTTTCTAGAGAGATTAATTTTCTATGAATTAATTTATAATTTTAAAGCATTCTATTAAAAAGTCAATATTTCTGTATAGAGACAAGTTGATACTGGATTTACAGGTGAAAATAGTCATGCCAAAATAAAGAGAAAAAATGCTAAAAGAGAAAATATGGGGTAGGGTTGGAACAAGTCTAATCATAATAAATACATAATAAAACTGCAGTACAGATAAAAGTAGAAGCTCGTACACTGGAGCAAAGATGAACTCTGTAATGAATGGTGCTGGGACCATCAGTTAGCCATTTGGGAAACGATAGAATTAAAGCTATACCTACACCAAGCAAAAGAATAATCCTAAATTATTGATTTATTTAAACAAAAAAAAACCCATAGAGGTACCATAGAGATACAAGAAGAAACAATGGTTGAATTGCAATATAACTTGTATTTAGGTAAATCTATTCTAACTGTGACTAAAATTTCAGATGCAATAATAAATAATGGAAAATTTGGCTACATACTAAAAAAGAGAAAACATTCATGGCAAAATATGATAAACAAACTCAAAGACAATTGAAAAACTGGGAAAAAATATTTTTCATGATATTTCAACAATAAAAGTCTTATATAAATAATGTAAGAGTGCAGGAAAAAGAAATACCAAAAACTGATGTCAAAATGGGCAAAGACAGAGAATTCAAAAAAAATATCATAAAAAAGATAGGTAAAAATAGTCATACCAAAATAGTCATGCCAAAATAAACATTTGTAAAAATGTTTAACTTTACTTCTAATAAATGAAATGTAAATTTAAACTACACTAATATATCATTTCTCACCTATAAGATTGACAAATTTAGATAGATGGTAGAGGAAGACAAGTAGATAGACAGACAGACAGAAAGACAGACAAGGAGATGGAAGGCAGAGAGAGATAGAGATAGATGGAGACATTACAGCTCACTCCCTGGTGAAGTTGTGTAGAGCAGGCACTCTCATGAATTGCTGATGGGAATGACAATTTGTACAACCCAATGGAAGGAAAATTGGCAATATCTTAACAATTATATATGTTACCTTTTTGACCCAACATTCTCACTTCCTTGAATTTAACTTAATATTCACATTATATATGATATATACACACTATATATACATGATTTTATACATTATAACATTATCTGTAAATGAAAAATATTGGAAATTAGCTAACTATCCAAAAACAAGAGATTGGCTAAATGTGCGATAGTATGGAGATGCAATGAAGTACTAAGCAGCTGTCATAAAAGGCATGAGGGAAATCTCTTTGAACTAATGTGGCATGATTCCAGATATATTTGTAAATTAAAAACAAAGTGCAAACATATATATATTATTTTATATATATATTCATATATGTATATATATTTTCAACATACATGCATATATATGTAACTATACATATATATATGTGCACACGTAAATGCTATATTTTGTGTTTGATGTACTATAAGAAAATTATTTTAAAGACTTGTGAACTCATAAGCTTTCTAATCAATAGTTTCTGCTGTTTTAGCCTAGAATTGTGAATGATTAACCTGTCCTTTGTCCTTTGAATGTTATAACACTGTTATTCAGGCAACTCATTATCTATTACCCCAAAAACAAATGTTTGAAAGGAGCAAGGCACCAGACGTGATATTTACACATCCTGTTTGTATCTCCTGTGAAACTAAAAGCTAAAAATCTTTATGCTCCTTTTCAGTGTACCATAAATAGTCTAGAACAAAGACCCCTCCAGACACTGTGTCTCTCCTGTGGCGAGATGGCCACCCCCTGTCAGATGAATTCAGTTACTTTCAATGAGGTCATTCCTCATGAGTTGCAATAATCATTGGAGTTCTGAGGTTCAGAACCCCTTAAAAGGGATGGTCCCCAAGCTGCCAGTCAGAGCCTCATCCAGGAGGGGATGCCCTGCCTGGGACCGATTTTCCAGTCAGGACTCTGATGGGCTGCAAAGGGGCTCCTGGCCACGTGAGAGTTCAGATGTTGAGTTTTCCCCCAATTTGGTGAGTGGTTGTGTATACTTTCATTCTTTTCTGTCTTTAGTTAATTACTCTTCTTTTTTGTGATTGCTCAATTGTTATAGTCATTTAATATAATCTGAAATTCATTTGATTGACTAAAGCTGCCTTTGCATAGCATTTATTATCTCCATATGCCTTTCCAAGTTTTCAATGGTAAACATTATCATCTTCAATTCCAAAATTTACTTTTTAAAATTAATAAATTGTAATTTTCAAATTCTAAAAGCACCATTATCTTCTGTTTACTCTATTAGTTTTACCAGCACAGTAAAGATGTGTTCACTTAGCTAGCTTTATTTTATACTGTTCTGACCCTTTACATGGCTTGTGAGTCTCAAAGACCTTTGTATCAAAGCATGTGAGATCCCTTAACACACAAGAAAGTCAGTTTATGGGAGTTCATTTAACAGAGGTGCATTGATTAGCAGAGGAAAAAATAAGTCTATGCAGCGAAAATTAAGAAGTCTGCCACATTGATTTAACAAGTTGGGGAGTCTCTTGTGATGAGTTCTGAGGAGAGGTTCCATTCTCAAGGTCAAATCAAGTTTGGACTTTCCTTAGCCCAGGACTGCAAATCCTCTTCTTTAGCAAGAATTAATGAAATTGTTTGATTAACCCAGTACTGTGTACAATAAATAGGTATACACAGACCACCTCCTTGCTTAAGGAAGCACATCTTATTGGACTGGTTGTTTTTCTTCAGAATCATGAAGGCTGAAGTTTTCACAATGAGCTCAATAAGAGCCAGAATTATTACCAAATCATTGAATTTAGATCCAGTCTCACCCTGCCTTCCCCACACCACAAACAACAGCATCCTACACTGCAAACTTTTCTCAAGAACTTGAGCACCCAGCTCTACATAATATCTCCTGCATATTTTCATAGTCAGCAATGATGCTGCTAGTATTGGTTCCTTTATCAGGAATCAAGTGGTGAGAAGAGCAGCACATACAAATAAGCAAACAAAAAATTTTAAGTATCTCAAAATCTTTCCATCTCTCCATTTGTTCATTTATGCATTCATTTATTCATACAACATATATTTATTAAGCATTTACTTTGGATAAAGAAGTGTTTTACAATCTCAGAGTAATGCAGGGAACAAAATTTAGGAGTATGTCCACCCTCTTGGAGCTTACATTCTACTAGTAGTGGGGAGACAGAAATAAACAAGATAAAGAAATAAAACATTTAGTGGTTTCCATGCTGATAAATGTTACAGAGAAACACAAAGCAGAGGAACAGGCTAAGGATTGCAGGGTGTAAGGGGTGCTAATGATCAGGGAAGGTTTCATAGGGAAGTGACAGTTTAGAAAAGACTTGAGGAAGCGAGTATGTAGACCCTCAGGAGAAGTACTCTTCTATGAACACCCGGGTCAAGAAATAAATTAAATATGAAAGTAAACATAGAAATTAAAAATTAAAGCTTTTAGATAATCTACAAAATATAAATTAATCTAATTTCAAATCAATTTATTTCTTATCAAAAAAGAAAACAAAAGTTACAAACAATTTAAAAAACAGAGGACAAGCCCAATAATATGAAACAAAAAAGTAGGAGTATGCAATTTAATGAAGCTAAACAGTAAAATTAATGGAATTTTTTAAAAGGCTAAACAAAATAAAAACAGATTTCAATATAGAGCAATGCAAAAGATTACCTAAAAAGCTGGTAAAGAAAAAGATAATTAAACCAAAATCAATAAAAGTCTGAGAGAAGAAAGGCTAAATAATCATAATACAATAAAGAATAAAGAAACATGGCAACATTTGGAAATTTAGAGAAAAAAAGTAATGTTAAATAAAGCAGTTAAAACTGTTGCAAAAAGATGTAGCACCCCTAGACAACAATAATATGCATGTTCTCCATCAGAAAATCTTGTTAAAATACACATAAAGTTCAGCCCACATGATTTTTCAGGAGTTTTAGTTAACTTTCAAAAAATAGAAAAATCCAATGCCTTACCAATTTTTACAGCCCATAGAAACATATCTACCCATCATTAGATTAACATCAAAGCTTTATAAATATAGTTTATACAATATATAGAGTAATTTCAATTATAAATATAAATGTAAACAAATAAGTAGCAGCAAATTAAGTCAACCAAGTTTAAAAAAAATAAGCTATCATGATCAAATAGGGTTTATTCTAGATATGCACATGTTTTTATTCCAGAGGCTTTATTAATTCAAATCAATCAAGGAATTATGCTATAAACACGTAATTAAATCCATAAAAAGTATTTTATGTACTTCAGCAGCTATCTCAAATAAAAAATTAAGTAAAATTGAATACAAGAAAAATGCTCAAATATGATAAACACCATTTGCCAAAATTCAACTGTACACATGATAATAAAAGTGCAATGCTTAAGTCATGGGCATAAAATCAGGAATACATTAGTGCCTCCTGTCAACACATTTGTTTTAGCATACTCTAAATTTTAGGGACAGTGCAATAAGAATAGAAAATGGATAAGGAGCATGAATAACATAAAAGAAAATTATTTATTGTTATGAATAGATGTGTAGAAAACCTGAATGGCTGAAAGCCAATTAAACCTCAGATCACACAGGTCTCTCTGTTTCCCAGTTTCCTTGTCAGCTTTTCTGGGGATACCAAGGTCTCTCCATGCAATTTCTAACAATCTTCAGCAGTATAGATCAAATAGACAGGATTAATGGAAAGGAGGAGAAATCCTACCTGAGGGTCAGCAGGTTATGAGGACCAGAATAATGTTATGCCTAAAAGCAGGAGTAGTCATTTGTTTTACACAAAACCATTTCAGGATATTGTTTCAATTCAGGTGATTCTAAAATTAAAGCTAGTTATAAAAACATATTAATAACTGTTTAGATATTAAAGATGCAGCTTTTGCCTCAAGTTTTTGTATATTTCAATGACTAATATTTGTTTTTTCAAACCAGAATTTTCAAGATATATCTAGATTTTGTATTTCCTATAGAGACAGTTTTTAATTTTAAGATCAATTTCATTAACTTTAAAAAATATTTTCTCCCTGATAGTTTAAAGATAAATACACACCTATTCTACCACCTTGACTCCATTTTCATTATGGCATATTAAAATCTACACATAAGCAAAGTTTTATTATTATGTATTCAAGTATTCTGATATTTCCACTTTACCTACACTAAGCTATTTTCATTTTTCTATATGTTCATCATATTTTTTATATGCATTGTAGGTATAATGGCTTACAGTGTTGGTGTATTTTGATTTATCACTCAACTGTTAGGTAATTCAATTACCTCCAATTTTTCAATTTTATTTAATGTGGAATATTAACTAATATCTTTGTGGTAATATATTTTTTGTTTCTGTTGAATTATTTACTGAGAAAACTTTAGAAGAGGACTAATTATAATTTGTTGAATTATTCATGTAACGTTAATAAGTTAACTATATCAAAGAGAATAAGCTATATACTCTTGCTATATAATGCTGTTTTGTTTTACAAAAGTGTTCTGTAACTTGTAAATCTTTCCAGTACTGAATATAAGTATTTAACTTCATTGTAATTCTTCTTAATTTACATACTTTTTATATATTTCTACTTACTCAACATGAAATCATATCTCAAGTTTGTGTTAATTTGTATTTATTTGATTATCAAAGTTGATAAACATAGATACTATGGGACTGAGTTGTTAATTTCTAATTTGTTTATTATTATAGATAAGCAAACTAAATACCTAACTGCATTTTTAAAAAATCAGCTGCATTTTCCCAAATCAATGGATTATGAAAACAAAATTTGAGTAGGCAAAAATTTATCTGCAATAATAATTTTAAATGTATTTTATTCCTTGTGCATTTAAATGATGAGGTTTTAATTCTCAGTTGTAGAGCATAAAAATGTTTCTTAGCTTAAAGTGATGTATGTCTCTTTGGGATCAGATTCTTTAAAGAATGTGACACTTTAATGAGTATGACATATGAGCTTGTACAGGCTTGATAGTTAACAGATCAAGTTAAATTCAATAACAAAGAGACAGGTATAGTATGGTATGCTCCATGGGAGAAATTATAATACACTGGTACTCTTATTATAATGATTTCTTATGCTCATTTCTTATATGAAAGATGAGAAAATGAGGAATAATTATGAGCAAAAAAAAAAAGCATGGTAGAGAACACTATCATTAACTCAAACTGTCCTCTTGTACTCATCTAATTTTAGCATTTGTACAGAGCTAGTACAGCTGGGTTACAGTAAAATTACATAAAATATAAATATCTGCTTGGTCTCATACCTCCAGTGTTTCCAGCACATTACTGTAATGATTATTTTCTAAGACAGAAATCTGCTTTTAAATGCACCTAAGAACCTTTCTTCAGTACCTAAGTAACCTCACCTTCTCATTTGACAAACCTCTCTTCCACAGCCCTTCTTCTACAGGACCAGGGACTCAAGACACTTCAGACTTCCCTTCATCCTCTGACTAGGCCACACCTCAAGCCTTTGCATTTTGCAAATCTTAGGAGGCCCTTTTTCTTCTGTCCTATTGCTGCTGTAACAAAGTACACAAACAAAAAAACAAAACAAATATAATATCTCACAGTCTGGAGGTCAGAAGCCTAAAATGTGTCATGAGGGTTGCATTTTATCTGGAGACTCTATGGGACAATCAACTTACTTGTCTTTTCCAGCTTCAAAGCACAGAGCCAAATAACAAATCAATGGAAAGTGAATATTCTTTGTTGTTAGTATATATATAAAAAGTCCTACAGCTATTCTGCATTAGTACACACTGTCACAGTATTACCATGTGATTTCAAAGAAACTGAAATTTTCTTTGAATGATAGGTATTTAAATTAAAGTTAATTTTCTTCTCTTTGCTGTTGCAGTTTTTAATTAAATGCATTAATATTCCAATTGTGGGAATTATAACTCAGTGGTGAGTTTGTATCTATATCCAATAATTTGGACATAAATAAAATGTTGATGTACTTAATATTAAATCAGTCAAATAATTGCTTGTAAGAGACCAAATTGAATTTTTAATCAAATATCCAATATACAAATTGTTCTGGCATGAAATATATTTTGACAAAAGAGTCTCTTTAGTCTCTCCCTGATATTAAATAAAAGGTTTCCACTTTTACCTACCCATTACCAGATAGCTATTGTAATATTGGTTTGCTCCAACTCTTCATATCAGATTAGATCTTCATATCCAGCAACTATTGTTATATGGAGAAAATCATCCATTAATGAAGTGAAGTTAGACTTTGAAAAATGAAAATTATTTGGGGGGGATAGAGAAGCTAGAAAAATTATTCAAATCAGTGAAGAAGAGTTTCATGAGGAAAATAGAAATTAGGTCCAAATGGAATTAGAGCAAGTCTGTAAGTTATGAATGGTCCAGAGTTGAGAAAAAGAAGGGCACTATTACCACCATCTCCTTTAACCAGGTCTTGGGAATGTGTTACTTTACATAACAAAAAAGACTTTGCAGATGTGATTTATTTAAGGATCTTGAGATCCTTCTTATAAAGTGAGAAATATCACTACTATATATTTATCCTAGAGAAAAGAAAACATTTATTGATATTAAAATCTGTAAACAAATGTTTATATACCCTTATTTTTAATAGTCAAAGACTGGAAACGAGCTAAAAGTCCTTCAAAGAGCAAATGGATACGCAAACTGGTATGTTCATTCAGTGGGATACCACTCAACAATAAGAAAAGTAACTGTTGAGACGCACAACAACTTGTGTATATCTCAATGGCATCAGACTGAGTGAGGAAAATAAAAGGATCTCAAAAGGTTACTTATCATGGAGCAGATAATAGCTCAGTGGTTGAGCGCCTGCTTCCCGTGTATGAGGTCCTGGGTTCAATCCCCTGACCCTCCCCCGCCCCCCCCAAAAGGAAAAGAAAAAGTTACTTACCACATGATTCCATTTATATAAAATTCTCAAAATCGCATTTTAGTGATGGAGATCAGATCTGTATTTGCTAGGGTTAGTGTTGAAGGGGGATATGACAATAAAAGGGGGTAGCAAAAGAGATTTTCTTTCAGTAATTGAATTATTACTTATTCTTATTATGGTGATTGTTACAGAAATCCATACATCTAATAAAATTTAATAGGCCTATAAACAGAAAAAAAAGAAGGAAAATGTCAAAAGTGCATATAAATTCTGGTGAAATCTGAACATTGCTATCAGTTTAGATACCAGTATTACACCAATATTAATTTCCAGATTTTGATAGTTGTACTCTGGTTATGTAAAGTATTATCATTGGGGAAATCTGTTTAAAGGATGTGAAGGAATGTGCTGTACTATTCAAGCAGTTTATATGTGAGCTACACTATTTCAAAATAAAAGGTGTTAATTTTTTTAAAGTACAATACATACAGAAAAACAAACTAAAAATTGAATGTGAAAGTGATAAGATCACTAACTTACATCTTATTCTGGAGCAAAGATTATTGCTAATGTTCCAGTTATCTTCCTTAATTGCCTGTGCTACCAAAAGCAATCATCTAAGGAAAAAAAATTACATTTTACAGAAAAATGAAGTTCTGTAGTCTTCTAAGTTGAGTATTTTATTCTTGCTAATTTACTGTGTAATCCTTTTTTCTTACCCAAGGTAATGAAGTGAACAGAGCGAGCACAGCCTGGATAACTAGTTTATCATCTCTTTATCCTTCTAACACCTTCAATGAGGATACTCTGGCATTCTCTGTGACTCTGAAATCTCATGTGGAAGTTGTCAATGTAAAGTAGGGCCACTGGTGTTTGGGAGTAAAACGGGAAAAAGCCTAGAGTAGGAAAAAATAGTGGGGTGCTAGCTGAAACACTGGCAGATATAAATATGAGCCCCTGGGAAGAAGCCAAAAAGACAAGATCATGTTCGTGAAATTATTTGAAGTGTCCAGGGCTAATTTTAGTTTTGAGAACAAAGCAGGATTGGGGGAAAAAATCTGATGCTAGTATCATGGACAGGTATGACCTCTAGAGTAAAAGAGAGTTACCGGAAATGACAGATACCTGTGCCATTCTAGGAATTTTCCTGAAATAAAGTTGATGAAAATCAGGAAAAGGACCCTTAGGTGTAGGAAATGTACCTAGAGACCCAGGCATAAAGCAAGGAGATGTTTGCAGCCTGAGAAAATGGATGAAGTGATCAACATTTTTTAAGGTATAGAAGAGTAAACATATTCCAATCCATCTCTTAAGTATAGATGTTGGCAAGGGAGTCATTTTCCTTGTGATAAGCAATGATATCAGAGTAATATAGAAGTGTAAACTTGTATTCCAAACCATCTCTTATGAACAGATGTTGGCAAGGTAGTAATTTTCCTTGCAATAAGCATACCTAAGACAGAATGACTTGACAATTTTGACCTATCAGAGACACCATAAGTGTTTTAGTTTTTTAGGCTGCAAAAGCAATATACCAGAAATGGATTGGCTTTTACAATGATGATTTATTAGTTTACAAGCTTATGGTTTTGAGGCTGAGAAAAATGTCTAAATCAAGGTCTCACCAGGTGATGCTTTCTCTCCGAAGACCAGCTGCTGGCAATCCTGGACTTCTCTGTCACACGGCAAGGCATATGGCAAATTCTGCTGGTCTCCCCCTTCTCTTCCAGGTTTCATTATTTTCAGCTTCTGGCTTCCATGACTTTCTCTCTGCTTTTGTGTCTTTCTCTCCGTCTATATTCATACCATTTATAAAGTGCAACAGTAAGAGGATTAAGACCCACCCTGGGCATTGCCTTACTGAAGTAACCTAATCAAAAGTCCCACCAACAATGTGTGCACACCCACAGGAATAAATGGATTAACTTTAACAACATAATTTGCTGGAAACCAGTCAACTTCAAACCTTCCTAATAACTAATAGAGAGTCGTTTATTAAAAATATCTGGGATCACCTCTTACATATAAAACCTTGTTTCACTGATGTTTATCCAACAAAATACACCAGCTTACCAGGTTTAGATGATTAATGACTGTCAGAAGCAATTTTTGAACAATTAAATTTTGTCTTCTAGGAACATTTGGCAACTTCACTATAGTTGGTGATTCCTAAAATTGACTATACAGCAGTACCCAACTTTTACAGTTATGGAATTTCCAGTCACATTTCAGCCTACTTCAGGGAGGTTGAGACCCTCTCTGAGTTTTCTTAACAACAGAGAAATGATTGTTGAAGAAGGAATCTCCTTTTAAGTTTCTTGCTTGTGTCAAAACTATTGCTTTTCCACATGTAGTGCCAGCACCTGTTTTCCCTTGTGGCTTTTTTTCCTCCCCCATCATTTATAATTCCAGCTTGCATCTTATTTGTTCAGAGAGGAAACAGGTAACCTAGAAATTATGTATGCACTGTGGACAATGGGCCTGAATAATGATTAACCAGACCACAAAAAAATTAAACTCCGTAGAATTACAATTTCTACCTGTTTGCAGAGTGAATAGGGTTCTCTTAAAATATAATCGAAGCATATATTTTGTTCAGGCCGAACTCAAATGGTCTTTTTGATCAGAAGTGAAAAAGGATTTCTCAAAGCCAGCTTCCTACCAAACACTTTGCAAGCTCCACTCCCATGCAAAACAGATATTTTGTGTTCTAATTTTTAAGTTAATGATTTCACTTAAGTAAGCAGACTATATGCTAAATAAAAGTAACTCTTTGAAATACACTTGAAATAATGTGCCCCTTTTGACATGATGTGGTCACAGTTACAAAAAGCTATATGGATCGGAATTAACAACATTATCATTACATGTGAACCAACCAGTTCCTACTTACATATATTAAGCACTCTCTTTAATCACAAAGTTTAAAACATTACAGTCATATTTTTTAAGGATTTGGTTATCTTTACCACAGCATTATCTTTGAATGTAGTCTTTCATTGAATCTATTAGTCACCACTATTTTATACACCAATAGAACAAAGAAATGATGAATTTTAAACTATGACACAATGATTTCCTTTATTTTGAAATTATATCCCTATTTTAGAAAAAAGCATTTTAATCTGTTGGGCAAATATTATGAATTAAAATATATCACATTTTACATATATTAAAGGGGAAAATAAGTAAAATTCATTAGCTAGAGCATGTCTAAAATTTGTTCACATTCAGAGACCAACTCTTCTGAATCATTTTTCAATTATGAGTTATCATAGTCTGTGTTTTTCCAAACAATGTTTTTCTTTCATGAGAATTGTTGATACAGCATTTTTGAAGATTAAGGAAATTATCACATCCATAAGAAAATGGTTAGAGACCTTGAAAATTAATATCAGGAGGAGAGTAGAGAAAAGCAATGAAGTATCAGAATTGCTGAACAGGCAAAGCTGAAAGGAAAATTAGTGATCCAGAATATGAAGTTAGAGAAGCCTCTCTGAAATTAGTACAACCTTACATATGTAAGGAATATATTGGAGAAAATTTTTGAAAAACAGTGTATAAATCCAAAAGTCCCATCATCTATCAAACAGGAGTAATAAGGGGACAGAAATGAGAAAGGTAGAGGATGTAATTAAGAAATAATAAAAGAACATTTGCTAATGCTCAAGAAAGACAAATTAACAGATTAAAAGTTCCAATGACCACCAACCTGGATGTATAGATACTCACATCATGGCACATTTTAGTATAAATTCAGTACCAAGATTACAACCAGAAGTATATAATCCAATTTAATTTTAAAGCCCATTGATGTTGACAATAGAGCAATGTACACAAAATTTGGAGAAGAAACTAAGCTGTCTTTATAATTCTATAATAAATTTCTGTGGGATAACAAGATAAAAATATTTCATATTTTCAAGGACTCAGAAAGTTTATTTTCTACCAGAATTCTCTGGAAGAGTATCTTAAGTTTCTTCATGTGCAACAATATTCAAAGTGCAAAAAAATCAAGATAGAAAATAAAAAAGAGTAAGCAGAGGAAAAAGTAAAAAATTACAGCTAATTCCAAATAATTGTTGATAAGTCTTGCTTTTAAAAAATAGGAACAAAATGGTCCTAAAATGTCCAATTATTTCATGGGTGTGATTAAATGACTTATCTTTCCTTTACTCTATTAACATCATTAAAAACATTGACAGATATACTCAATTATTAATCCTTTTTGAAATAATTATTTAGTAATGTGAGAAACTAAAGATAGGGGTTTTCCACTGATTAGTTTAACACAACTTCATTGGTCCTGATATGAAATTGTTTCATGATCATTGATTTCTATGCATCCTGATATGTAAATTTTTATTTCTTTTTATTTTAGTGAGAATTATATTTTAGGAAATTTTAATGTATTTGTATTTATTAATAGTATAAATATATTTAAATAGTGAATTTTTTTATACTTTTAATGATTCCTCATCCTGTCTGTTGTTTTTTTCTACTAACAAATTTTTCCTTTTGCTTTTCTTCCCATTCTAGTAATTTAGATGTTCCATAGCATTTAGATTTTGTTTTAGTTTTATAACACTTACATTGTAATTGTGTTTAATCATAGTTCCAAATTTAAAGTGTAATGCTTAATAACATTGAAGGTACCATTTAGAATGCAACTGGATGGATTTATTATTTTAGCACTTTCACTTTTAGTAAATCATTCAATTCTTTGCATGCAGAATATATTTTTTCTGTTTTCTTTATATTTCTACAAATACTTAGCTATGTTTAGGCTAACTTAAATCTCAACATTCTTTCACCGCCTACTCACATTGATCGCTGCTGTGATAAAGTCTGAATCCAGCAGGCTTTTTTTTTTTTTTTTTTTTTTTTTTTTTTTTTTTGCTATTGTGGTTTTCCTCTCTTGGTTTCTCTAAGGAAACAATTTCTTTTGAATTCACTTTTTCTTTATGACCCTCAAATGTTGATATTTCCCAGTATTTCTCTTCCATTCTTTTTGAACTTTCTGTAAGCAAGCATATTTTCTTCACTGATTTCGGTTAGTCAATCATGAATTACAAATTTTTTATTCCTTTTTAGTGACTCTTTGGGACCCTAGCAGCCTTTTTCGATCAACTCCATAGTCAACTGTAAAGAAAATATCAAAATGTAACAGCTGCCTAACAGGTTTACATTCTGTTCAAACCTACCCCACTCTTAATTTTGGTGACTAACAATTTTAACCAACTAGTTAGGGATTTATCCTAGATTTTCCTCTTAATGAATCCCCATGATCGTTAAATTCAGGTGTCAACTTGGCCAGGTTATGGTGTCCAATTGTTTGGTCAAGCAAGCATTGGCCTGATTGTTACTTTGAAGACATTTCATGGGTTTAAATCATCAGTAAGTTGATTGCATCTATGGCTGATTACATCTACAATCAACTGAGGAGATTACCTTCAACAATGAGAGACACTTCATCCAATTGGTTGAAGGCTTTAAAAGAGATGATTTCAGCCTTTGGAAAGGAGAATTTCCAAATCTACTTCAGCCAGCCAGCTTCTCCTGGGGAATTCATTGAAAATCTTCCTAGGTGTTCTAGGCTTATTTCCTGCCATACAAATATGTACATGTCCATCCCCACAATCATGAGAGCCAATTTCTGTTTTAAAAATCTCATAATATTTAATATATATACTGTTGGTTTTGTTTCTTGAAAGAACCTGATTAATATACCTCAGAATTTTTTAAAAATCTAAATTACTTTGAATTCTACCCATTTCGATTTCCCTTCCTTTCCAATCTCATCACCAATGTCCTAGCCTATCTGGAATATGGTAGTATGCTCCTAGCTGTCCACACAGTATTCACTGTTGAGTTTTTTCCAATTAGCCCTCCACAGGGTGTCCCTTATAAAATACAAAACTGCCAGCTAAAAATTCCTCAACTATACCTTGAAGTTGAAAATATGAATTATTTAGTAAGCTCCTTTTCATTTGCTTACTGACAACTCTCATCTCAACTCTTTCCACTCCACTTCTACAAGTTTATACCCCTTGTTCCTCATTGTGCCATATTTGTTCATATTTCCATGTCTTCACACATACTCTTACATCATCATGGAATTCTACTCTCCTCTTGTTAAAAAAATGTGTTTTATTAGAAACATGAACTTACAAAACAATCATGCACATGTGTGGAATTCCATACAACACCCCTCCACCAACACACTACAATGTTGGGGAATATTTGTTACATATTGTGAGATAATATCATCAAACTATTACCACTAACTATGGTCTATACTGTACATTTAGCATATTTTTCCATATCCCTCTATTATTAACACAGAAAATTTTGGCATTGATGGAAAAATATTACAGTATCACTGTCAACTATAGTCCATACATTACAATAATTGTATTTTCTCCATGCTTCTCCACATTCTTACAACCTTGCAATAGTGATGTACATTTGTTTTACTTATAGAAGGACATTCTTGTATTTGTACTATTAACCAAAATTTTCATCCACCTCTGAGTTTGGTATGTTATTCAGTCCCTAGGTGATTCTCTAGATTTCTTTCAAATGACATTTATATTCCTAGACTAGCCTTTTCAGCCATAATACCAACTATAAACCAGCTGCATTAGTTTTACTCACTGTAATTAGTTATTATCAACTCTATCCATTGCCATACTTTTACAGTGAAGTTAATTAAAACTTCTACACTTTGGACAAATGTATGCTTTATTAATATGTATCAATACAATTGATTTTTTTAAAATAAACTTTATATACATTAAGCATCATTACCTCTTCTCAGCCCTTCTCTTACTTCCTAATAATCTATACTCTAGGTTATTACTCCATGCATTTATTCTTCATATTTAGTTCATATTAGTGAGACCATGCAATATTTGTCCTTTTGTGTCTGGCTTATTTCACTTAGCATAATGTCCTCAAGGTTCATCCATGTTATCATATGCATCCTGATTTCATTTCTTCGTACAGCAGTGTAGTATTCCATTTTAGGTATATATCATATTTTGTTTGTCTATTCATTGATTGATGGACACGTGGTTGTTTCCGTCTTTTGGCAATTGTGAATAACGCTGCTATGAACATCGTTGTGCAAATATCTGTTCATGTCACAGTTTTGGTTCCTTTGGATATATTCCTAGTAGAGAAATTACTGGATCATAGGGCAGTTCTACATTGTGATTCCTGAGGACCCGTCAAACTATCTTCGACATAAGCTACACATTTCATATTCCCACCAACATTGAAGGAGTGTTCCTATTCCTCCACAGACTCTAACCCTTCTGTGATCCAAAACTTTTTCAAAAATGAAGCTAAGAAAATAAACAAATACGATTAATAAGAAAATGTAATAATAATGATAGCTTTAAAAATAAGAAATAAAATACAATTTTTAAAAGAAAATTTGGAGTAATAAAAAGATTAAAAATATACAATTAAAAAAATTTTTGACACTATGTCTTTCATCACTGTAAGATCAGTTATCTTGTATGTACAGTGACAGTTTCTTCTGTTTATTCCCCAGTGTCTTTTTTTTTTAAAGAAGCTTTAGGTTACAGAGAAGCCACATACAGAATATAGGGGATTCTCATATATCCAACATCCTCTCCCTTTCCCCCTTTCCCCTATTAATTGCATTTTACAAAAAGATGGTACATTTGTTAAAACAGATGTATAAATTTGAAACATTGCTACTAACCATGGTCAATGATTTACATCACCGTTTACATTTTGGACAGTACACTTTTATAAATTTTAATGAAATTTAACATGGCCTTTATCCATCATTGCAAGATCATGTAGAACACTTCCATTGCCCCCCAAATGCCCCATGTTCCAGCTATTCCAGTCCTCTGTCCTCCTCCCCTCAGGACCCAGGGCAACCACAAAGTTTCACTTTTAGAAGAACAAGATTCATAGTTACTTGCAACATTGAGGGCTTTACATACTGGCCTGTCCTCCCTTATTGAGCACTGCCTATGCTCTCAAGAGACTCACCCCTCAATTTGAGAACATAGCAGGACTCCCCAGGATGGGAGTCCAACACATTCCTGCTCATTATGTGGGTCTCCACCCACCGATACAACACACTATGACAAGATGAACACTCACACACTCCCTAGAAGCCTGCCCCATGTGTGCCCTGTCCTGAATGCCCCCACATCCAACACCCTAAACCAGTAACTCTCCCCTGCCATATTGCCAAAAGAACATCCCTAACATTGTAGTTTTGACCACATACCCACAAATCCTGTGTTCACCTTGTCCCGCCCCGAACCTTCCCCCCAGTTCCATGGGCAGTCCACCCCATCCTCCCAACCCTAACCCCCTCACAAACCAGCACCACCAAACCAAATAGTATCACTGCCTCACTGTCATGCCCATCCACTGCACAACTACACACTGCTACCTTATCATAGATTTTGCCCATAAGGGGATTGGCTCCACAACCTTCTTCTGCCTTCTGTCTTCTGTAAACCTATCTGGAAGACAATTTGCTTAATTCATATCAGTGAGGTACTGTAATCTTTATCCTTCAATTCCTGGCTTGCTTCACTCAATATAAGGTCTTCAAGATTCATCCATGATATCCCATGTGTTAATACTGCATTCCTTCTTACAGATAAGTAATATTCCATTGTATGTATATACTACAATTTGTTTATCCATTCATCTGTTGATGGACATTTGGGTTGTATCTAACTTTTGGCAGTAGTGAATAATGTTGCTATAACATTGGTGTTATATGTCTGTTCGTGTCTCTGCTTTCAATTCTTCTGGGTAGATAACCTGCAGACAGTACCATTTGTTGATTAGACTGTTCTGACCCAGCTGGGTGAGTTTGACAGCCTTGTTAAAATCACTGGACTATAGAGATGAGGGTCTGTTTCTGAACCACAAATTTGATTCCATTAGTCTGTGTGTCTATCTTTATGCCAGTACCATGCTGTTTTTACTACTGTAGCTAGGTAATATGATTTAAAGTCCATAAGTAAGAGTCCTCCAACTTGGCTTTTCCTTTTTAAGATGTTTCTGGCTATTCAGGGCACTTTACCCATTAAAATAAATATGATAATTGGGTTTTCCATTTCTGTTTTTAAAATGTTGGTGGAATTTTTAATAGGATTGCATTGAATCTGTATATCAATTTGAGTAGAATTGACATCTTAATGATATTTAGTCTTCCAATCCATGAGCATGGAATGTTCTTCTATTTTTTAGGCCTTTTAAAAATTTCTTTTAGCAATGAATTGTAGTTTCTGAATACAAATGCTTTACATCCTTGGTGAAGTTTATTCCTAAATATTTGATGCTTTTAGTTGCTTTTGTAAATGTAATTTTTCTCCTGACTTCCTCCTCAGATTGTACGTTACAAGTATATAGAAACACTACTGTTTTTCACTTATTAATCTGGTATCCTACCACTCTGCTGAAGTCTTTTATTAGTTCTAGCAAACTGGCTGTAGATTTTTTGGGACTTTCTAGGTATAGGATCATATCATCTGTGAATAGTGAAGGTTTGGATGCCTTTTATTACTTTTTCTTACCTAATTGCTCTAACTAGAAATTCTAGCAATATATTGAACAACAGTAGTGACAGTGGCAATCCTTGTGTTATTCCCAATCTCAACAGGTAATTTTCAGTCTTTCACCATTGAGTACAATGCTAGCTGTGGCTATTTCATATATGGCCTTCACAATGTTGAGAAAGTTTATTTCAATTCCTATATTGTGTAGTATTTTATCAATAATGGATGCTGTATTTTGTCAAATGCCTTTTCTGCATCAATCAATAAAGTCATGTGATTTTTCTTTTTTGATTTACTAATGTAGGGTATTATGCTGATTGAGTTTCTTGTGTTGAAAAACATGCCTGGTATAAAGCCCACTTGATCATGGTGGAAAATCCTTTTAATGTGTTTTGGATTTAATTAGCAAGTATTTTCTTCAGGAGTTTTGCACCCATATTCATTAGGTAATGGGTCTGTAATTATCTCTTTTCATATCTTTATCTGGCTATGGTATTAGGGTGATGTTGGCTTCATAGAATGAGTTTGGTAACATTCCTCTTTGTTCAATTTTTTGGAAGAGTTTTAGTAAGATTGATATTAATTCTTTGAATGCTTGGTAGAACTCACTAGTGAAACCATTTTTCCTCGGATTTCCACTTTAAGTTGTTTGATGACTATTTTAATCTCTTTATTTGTGGTTGGCATGTTGATATCTTCTGTTTCTTCTATGGTAAGGGTAGGTTGTTCATATATTCTTAGGAATTTTTCTATTTCATTTACATTGTCCAGCTTGTTGGCATACAACTATTCATAGTATCCTCTTATACTCTCTTTCATTTCTGTGGGGTCAGTAAAAATGTCCCCATTTTCATATTTTATTTTATTTTATTTATTTGAAGATTCTCTTTTTTTTGTCAACCTAGCTAAAGGTTTGTCATTTTTGTTAATCTTCTCAAAGAAC
>JAQZBX010026986.1:0-28633 GCA_029593785.1 Cabassous unicinctus
GACGGGGGAGAGGCAGGAAGCCAGGCCTGAGTCACCAGGCACGCCAGGCGCTGGCCAGGCTCTCCCGCACCTGCCCTGCGCAGCTCAGCATGGGCCAGCCGGATTTTCCGGTCTCGGGGCAGGCCCAGTGGGCGGCGCCCAGGAGACTGCTGAGCTCCATTCCAGGCTAAGAGGGAGGGAGGAGCAGGGCCTTGAAACCAAGGTCTAGGAGAGCTGCATCCCAACCCACCCTGGGGGCAGGGGCACAACTTGGTCCCGCCAGGAGCCAGGCCTGAGTCACGGGGCACGTTGATGCCCACTGGGCCCAGGGGAGGCCCTCCCACAGCAGCCTGGAGGAGCAGGGTCTCACACAGCCCCCACGCACAGCACCTGGCCACAGGGGCCTGCCATACCCAGTCAGCAGCAGCCCTCGCTGCGATGGTTCCTGCGCCAGGTTCCGTCCCCCAGTGATGGGCCAGTTCTGGAAGGGGAGGCAGAGATGTGAGCCCAGTCAGGTGGGTGTCTTCTCTCTCTTACCCGCTGGGCAGGCCGTCTCAGGCCCCAGGCTGCCTCTGTGCTCCCCTCTCACCCCACCACGCAGCCCCCTCTGCCCCAGCCCAGTAGCGCCCTTGGCTGGGAATGCCCCCCACCCAGGTCCTACCCAGCACCCACCGAGGCGCTGGAGGCAGGCTGGGGGCTCTGCTGCTCGCCAGCGCTCACAATGCGGGCCCATAGCTTGGCGGGGACGTGGGCGACATGGGCCGAGCAGGTGATGGCGGACGAGTGCAGGGGGGCGAGGTAGGGGGCAGGCACAGGCGGCCATCCGGGCGTCTGCAGGTCCAGCACCACCAGCTCCTCTTCCAGCAGCACAGCCAGGGCTTGGGGGTCATCGAATTCTGTGGGGCAGAGCTGGGGTGAGTTGGGCTTCAGGGCACGGGTGAGGGCAGGACCCGGGGGAGGGGGTGCCTACCATCGGTGGGCAGGGCGCTGTGCACCGTGAAGAAGTCGATGACGCGAGACGTGAAGTCCAGCGTCACCAGCGTCTCAGCCCGCAGCACGCTCACACAGTGGCGGTCGCCATAGCTGGCGCGGGGCATGCCGCCGCTGAAGATGATGAAGTGGCCCCTGCGCAGGGCGGGGAGCCCTGTGAGCCACTCGCTGCCAGGCACAGAGCCCCCACATGCCTGCCCTGAGCCCCCCTTCCACAGAGGCCAGCGCCCTTAACCTACCCAAACTCACAGCTTCGCCACAGGATCTTGTTGATGGCCTTGCAGGGGAAGGGGCCTGGAAGGGCGGGACAGGGTGGCATGGACTGGAATCACTCGCGGGCTCTCATGGGACCAACAGGCCCCCGGTCTCACGTGTCACTGCAGCTCCTGCCCCCCAGCCACCCCAAATCCACCCCACACACACACTGCTTTGGGCACTGCCACCTTCCACAACCCTCCTGGACAAGCCCCAGGCTGGGATCGCCATCAACCACCCCTGGCGCTCACCATAGGGCGTGGTGGCCACTGTGGGCTGCGGTGTGGAGGAGCTGCCAGCGTTCACTGACCAAACGGCGTAGCTGCCATCGCTGTGCGAGCTGACAACGGTGCTGCCGCTGCGCTCCCAGCACAGGCTCTCCAGCTGCTGAGGGGCGGGAGGGCAGGGGCGCGTGAGCTGGGCCCCAGGTGGGTGGGGGTATGGATGCCAGGGGTGGGGGGCAGGCCTCCCCCATGTACCTGGTTGCCCAGGAAGACGTGGTCCATATGCCGAGTGGTCTGATCCCAGATGGCCAACAGACCCCGGCTGTAGCCGACAAGGATCTTAGTGGGGTCCCGCGAGTGTCCCTGGAGTGATTCCACGGGGCCTAGCGCCTTCCCGCATCGGTAGTCGTCTGGCACGCTGCAGACGGGGACTCGGGTGAAATCGGCGGCAGAACTTCCAGACCACGGAGTGGGTGCTGGGCTGCCTGCCTCCTCTCACCTGCGCAGGACCTCGTCCGGGCCCAGGGTCTGCCCGTCGAGCAGCATCAGGGTGGCGACATCCAGAAAGAAGACGCTGCCACCCTCGGTGCCCAGGGCCGCCCGGTCGCCAGCAGCCAACAGCAGGACCACGGTGACACGTGTGAGGCTGGGGGGACCGCTGTGGACACAGGTGGGCGGGTGAGGGCCACCGCCGGCCGAGGAGAGGCACGTGGGGCCGGGCTCCCGCTGCTGGCGCCCTCCCAGCCCTCTGCGCTCACGGCGCCTAATTATCCAGGAGGCCGGCTCGCCAGGAAGGCAGTGGTGGTGGCTGCAGGCATTGTAATTAGCCCACTCAATTATCCATCAGAATGTCGGCAGGAACACAACTAAAAATAAGGTCCCCAGGTCTGGGAGTCGCATCTCGGCTCCTCCTGCCCACCAGGAGTCACTCCAGACCCACCCGGCCCCCCAGACGCAGCCAGGAACTCCCCAGCAACCCTCTGGACACCTCCTGACCGCTGTGGGGCCACCTGTGACTCGACCCATAGTGCCAGGGGACAGCAGCCCGGCGGTAGGAAGGCCCCACCCTGTTTCAGCCACTCTGGCCACGGGACCGCCAGGGAGGAGAGGTGCCACCTAGGTCCAGCCCCCCACCTTCTCAGCCAGGGGCACCCCCGCCCCATATGGCCCAGCCCTGCAGGACTCTCCTTTCACCCCCGTTCATGACCGTCCCCGCCACCTCAAGGGCCAGAAGATCACAAGCCCCCAGACGCCCCACACCTCAGCCCATCTAGGGTCTCCTGGTGCTCGTGGCCCAGACACCTCCCGCTCCCCTCGGACCAAGCCCGATCTCCCATCAAACACCCTCAAAGCCCACACCACATGCTTCAGGCAACACAGCTCAGTCAAGCCAGGTCCAGATGCTTCTGCCTGGGAGCCAGGCCTGCGGCTCACCCCCACCACACCAAACCCGGCCCCTGGGGCGGCTTCCTAAGCACGCCACGTCCCCTCCCTGTGGCCAGCGCGCCCCCCAGCCCCAGATGCCTTCCCCTAACGGGCAGGAGGCTCAGCAGGCTCCACGGGGCCCCCAGGGCCTGGCGGTGGGCACGTGGCCAAGCTCCCCGGTACCTGGCACTGTCAAAGCCGGGGCGGCTAGGTGGCTGGAAGCTGAGCGCCTCCTCCAGGTGGGCACAGCCATTACGGTGCACGATCTCCCAGAGGTGCAGGCTGCTGTCGTCCAGCAGGGTCAGGAGGCGGCCCTGGTGGGGGAGCAGAGAGCAAGGTGGGCTGGCCAGAGCAAGGAAGGGCGGGGCCCCTGGGGAGGGGGCCAATAGGGGAGAGGCTCACCTGGCCAGGAAGGAAGTGCATCTGGGTGACGGTGGCCGTGTCGTGATGGAGGCCCGTGAACTCCACACCCGGTGCTCCATAGCTGAGGTGACGCGGTCAAGGGTAGGAACCAGCAGGCCCCGGTGGGAAAGCAAAGTCCAGGAGAGGCCTCAGCCCGCTCCTGCCCCAGGGCTGTTCTGACGGACCCCACTGGGAGCCTGCCTATCCGGGGGCCCTCCAGGGGCCTGGTGGGGCCATCCCCAAGGTACCCCCAGGCTCAGGGAAGTGCAGACACCACCCAGATCCTGCAGTTTCCCCATCTGTAAGTGGCCCGAGGACACACCTGGGGCGCTGGCCTGGCAGGGTGACCAGAAGTCCCCTTCAGAGGGGCTCACAGAGGCCGTGGGCCCTGGCCAGGGAGGCCTAGGGGCAGGGTGGAGTCCGGGCCACCTCTTCCCACAGCTCTAGGCCAAACTGCAGCCATGGACAAGGACAATGAGCACCCCAGCCCCAACTGGCAGCCTGTCCCCCAACATGGGAAGGAGGGCCCGGCCTCCCCGCTCCAGATGGGTCCAGAGGCTTGGAGAGCTGGGGTGAACCAATGAGGCGCCCAGCGTCAGTGCCAGGGTCCAGCAGGGCCTGAGGGGCCCTGGGAGGGTGGGAGAGGAGGCCCACGTTGCCCCAGCGACGAGGCAGGAGCTGTTGCCGGGAGCTTGAGCCGGGATCCCCTGCAGGAGCCTGGCGGGCAACACAGAGGAGACAAAAGAGGGGGCAGGAGCGGCCGGGCGGGGGCCGGGTCGTCAAGGAGATGCGCTGGCCCTGCGGGGGGAGGGGCGGCTCTGGTGGCCAGGGCTGGCCCTCTCCAGCCTCGGTTTCCCCACCCAGGGGGTCCAGGCTGCGGGGGCTGTGAGGGTGTGGGGAGAGCACAGCCTCCTCTCTGAGGCTTGGTTTTCTCATCTGTGTATCAGGTCCTTTGTGAGGACAAGGCGGGCCCACGACGCCAGCAGGGCCAGCTCCTCATACCTCAGAGCCTCACCGAGCCCAGGAGCATCGTAGGGTGACAAGGAGAAAGGGAGCAGCCAGACAGGAAGTGGAGGACTCCCAGGCCAGGAGGGGTGTGGGGCAGGGCACATGATGCCTTCGTCCCACAGCCCCCTACCGCACTGGGAATCCCAGGGGCTCAGGGAAGAGAAGGGAGGGGGTACTCCAATCCAACAGTCCCAGATGCCCACCCCTGGGGTACAGAGACCCTCCCACCCCAGACCCCCCTGTCCTCAGCACTGACTCACCTTCTGCCCACCCACATCCCTGATGAGGACAAAGACCCAGAGGCCACATGGGGAGGGGGTGGCCCCTAACCCACCAGCACCTCGGTTTCCCCAATAGGGGGGTTCCACAGCGCACCCCGGGGTGGGGTCCTCAACGGCAGGCAGGGGGCATCCAGCTGCCCGCATTCTCCCTCCCGGCCCCGCGCCGTAGGAAAAATGCCTGCTTTGTGCAGCTCACACGGCCCGATTGTGCAGCCGCCAGCACCCCCAGGTGGGGCCGGGCCACGCTCGCCATGCCGAGCCTGGCACTGCCCCCAGCTGCACACGCGTGTCCTCACATTCACACCGTGGGACCCAGCCTGCCACCTCCTATGGGGACCCCTTCCCAGCCCCTCCCCGGGCGGTTGCTGTGACGATGACAGGGTCGCCTAGGTAACTGCCTCGCTGAAGCGGGCAATGGACAGCTGTTGCCACTGCAAACTGACGCCCCTTGTCCCACCTCACAGCAGAAGGACTTCACTCTGAGGGGCCTGCCATGGACGCAGAGGCCACGCTGACCACCACATGCACCCGAGATCCCAGCACTGACACAGCCTGCACGGCAGCATCCACTTCTCTATTACAGAGGCCCCCTCCCCATTGGCCCGTGAGGTCCTGGCCAAAGGATACATCTTGACTGCCCCGGATCGGGTGCCAATGGCCATGACACGGAGCTCAGGGTCGAAAGCCAGGGCGCTGGGCTGGTTGGGGAAGCCATGCTCCACGGTCTGCGGGAGTGGGGGAGGGTTGGTCAGGGAGGTCCCAGGTGCCAGCTCCGTGCCTCAGCGGGGGGACAGGCGATGGCACCTCCTAGTGGCATGAAGAAGGCAGAGCCTGGGCCCCTCCATTGAACGCTGCTGTCCATGGGCGCGGGGTGTGGGGTGAGGGGCGACAAGCAGGCAGACAGGCTCAGAGAGGGACGGGACCCGAGGTGCAACGGCCGGGAGGCTCCAGGCCCCCATTCTAGAGGCACAGTCAAGCTGCTCGGGGCCCTACATGCTAGTCTACGGAGCCCCCAAACACAGGCCCTGCCTGGGAAGCCAAAGGGCAAGGGTCAACACCCAGAGTCAGCAAGGCAGGGGGTTGCACCCCATCTCATGAGAGGAGACTAAGGCCCAGAGAGGTAGCCTCCTGCCCGGCTCCTGAAGACATCACCCCATCTCCTAGACTTTGGTTTCCATATCCAAAGACTGACAAGTCCCCATGGGGGGTGGGGACGGTGTGAAGGGGCCTGCCACGGGGGCTGTGGACAGGGCAACACCCCAGATGCCACCCATCCCTCAGCTCCTCCAGCCCCCACACTTCCACTCACAGCCCCTTGCCTCAGGTGGCCTGTTTGAGGCACCGCTCCCCACCCCCAAGGTCTGGCAGTGAGGGCCCCTCCCAGGGAGGCCTGCAGGGTGGACCCCCAGGCAGTCTGGAGCCCCTGGACAGGGCAGCCCATGTGGGCCTCGGGTGATTCCTGACCCACTGCCCAAAGAAGGCACAGCGTGGCAAGGCTCTAGTCACTGGGCCCGGCCCCCGCCTCCCTCCCTCCACAGACCCCCTCCCTCCACACCTCCCCCAAGACGCCCGTGGGGTTTGGCCTTGGGCTGGTCACAGCACTCTCCAGGGGGCAGGGGGCCCTCTGACGACAGAGCCACCTGCTGGGGGACGGGGCCTGGCTTCCCTTCCCTTCCGGGCTGCGGCCCCACTGTCTAGCACACAGGACACAGAGGACAAATGTCATCTGCCCCCTCCAGTTCTTGCGGCCTCGATGTGGACTCCGATTTCCCAGAGGAGGAGGTGAAGCAAGGCTAGGTCACCTGTCCAGCCTCTGTTTCCCTCACACCTCACATCCCTGAACCTGCCACCTCAGCTGAGAACACAGAGGAAGGGGCCCCTTCCCACACCCCACAGCCCCAGCCCGCTGCCGACCCCACCACAGCCACTAGCCAGGCTGCTTCCGCCCCTGCTCCCAACGGCACCCATGGCAACCACACCGGAACTGTGAAAACCTTGGTCAGACCCCATACCTGCTTTGCTCAGTACCTGCCCAGGGCGTCTACCTCAGTCAAAGCTAGCATCCTTGCCACCTGGGCCTCTACTTCTCCATTCTCATCTCCTCCCACCACCCCAGTCTCAATGGCCATTTCGCTTTCCTCCAACTCACTAGGTGGGTGCCTGCCTCAGGGCCTTTGTACCTGCTGTCCTCTGGTTGGAACCCTTCCCCCATGCTCCCCATGGTGGGTTCATGTCCATCACTCATGAATCAGCTCATGGCCATCTCCTCAGTGGCCTCCCTAAACTGCCCCTATCCACTCTCCATTCCCTCACCTGACTTTATTTTTTTCCTCCAGCCTGGCTACCATCCCAACGGACTGCACATTTCACTTTCTTGTTTTGACTTTCCACTCTCTCCCCCACAGGAATGTCAGCCCCACCTCCCCTCATATCTGCCTCCACTCCCCACCCCTCCCGGCCAAGAGATCTGCCCCTTTTGGTCATGCTGTGTCCCCAGCACCTAGGAGCCCTCACATGTGATGGGGATGGGGTAGCAGGGCTCGGCATGTGTTAAACAGACGTAGAGTGAACATCCCGCAGGCAACTCATGGCCATTGGTGGAATTTGAATCCAAGATTGCCCAAGTCCCAAGCCCAAGCTTGCCCATGACCCACTCCCTTGGACTCCAGGATCTACTTCCTAGGGGTCATCCCCTTTGGTGACCCAGCCCCTTCCCCAAGGCCACCCCCTCCCACCACTGCCCTACTCAGCACGAGGCCTCGCCCTCCTCCGTGAGAGTCATCTTCTGCCCACCCAGGGACAGCAGGGTGAGTTGAGCCCCAACCTCGGGTCTCAGGCTGAGGGAGTGACATTTCAGCCCAGGGCCTGCCTCCCACAGTCCTTGGGTGGGTCGTTCTCTCATCACCCTCGAAGCCACCCCAGCGCAAGACAGTAAGTATCTGGGATCCCTGAGCACCATCCTCTCTTTCAGGTCTTGGGTCCCTGGCAAGTTGGCAAGTTCCCGGCCACCAAGTCTGAGGGGCCTGGCAGCCCCCTTCCTCCATCACCACTATGGGCCTCGGCAGGGAAGCCCGGCTTGTCCTGTGAGGCCACCCCAGAGCCTCAGGACCACTGCAGCCCCTCCGAGAATGTCTGTCCGACCCACAAAGGGACAGAGGACAAAGTGCCCTCCAGTCTCCCTGCGACCTCGGGCAAGTCTTCACTCCTCTCTGTACCTCAACTTTTTTACCTCCATAATGGAACAGTAACTCTGATCTGGAAGACCAGTGAGGGGCTGTGTGGCCAGATGCTTTGGGGGTAAACCTGAGGCCACAACCTACAGGGTCCCCAAGGGGCGAGCTGAGGGCCGCAAGCACCAACACACCAGCACAGGGGAAGGTATGGGCCAAAGGCAGCCGCTTTTCCCACTGCCCCTCCTGCCCCACTGCCCCACCCAAGGAAAGGAAGGAAGGCGCAGCCCTCCATCTCCACCTCCTCCTTGGCCAGAGTCGCCCAAGGGAAACTGAGGTTCAGAGTGACAGGTCAGCTGGCCCGTGGGACCCAGGGAGTCAGAACCCATAGCAGAGAGGGAAGTGACCCCATTTTACAGCAAGGGAAACTGAAGTGCATCTCCCAGGGACTCTGAGGTCCCCCCAGGGCAGAGCCTGGGGCCACCGGTGGGGGAAGGGAGCAGAAGCACTTAGAAGGGATTTCCCAGCCCCACCTCCCCTCAGATCTGCCTCCACTCCCCACCCCAACCCCGGCTTGCCTGGGTGCGAAAGCAAAACAAACCCGTGCCTTGGGCTGCCCAGAGGGCTGAGCCTGCTGTGTGTAAAGTGTGTGTGTGTGGGGGGGGGACGGGGCGGAAAAAGAGACAGAGGGTCCGAGAGACCCCCACAGAGAGACACTCAGAGAGACAGAGATGCAGAAACAGAGCGAAAAGGAGTGGCAGGGAGACATGGAGAGGGAGGGAGGACAGAGAAGAGATGCGCAGAGACACGGGGACAGGGGCAGAGACACCCACCCCCCCACTCCTCCCACCCCATACACCCAGGCTGGGACCGAGGTAAGGCAGGGACGGTGAGGGACGGAGAGAGAGGGAGCAGAGCCCGGACAGATGCAGAGTCCCGCAGAGACGGAGAGACCCAGAGACGTGCAGAGACAGGCCAGGCAGGCCCAGGGACCCAGGGACCGACGAAAAGTCAGGAGAGACCCGGACCGACGCAGAGTCCAGGAGCCGCGGCGGGGAGGCGGCGGGGCCCGGGCCCGGGGCGCCTCCCGGCTCCCAGCGCCCCCCGCCCGGCGCCCCTTCCCCCGGCCCGACGTGGCTGCGGCCCCGGGCCCGGCCCCCCGCCCCGGCCCGCCCCCTGCCCGCCGCAGCCCCGGCCGCCGCCGCCGCCGCCGCACCTTGTGGAAGCCGAAGAGCTCCTGCTTGAGCTTCTCGCGCTGCGGGTCGGCGCCCTGCCGCCGGAACCGAAACTTCATCATCTTGCGTCCGGCCGCCGGCCCGCGCCCGCCCCGCCGCCGCCGCCCGCAGGATGCGCCGCGCGGCCCCGCCGGTCCTGAGGCGCGGGCGGGGCGCCAGGCGGCCGGGGCGCGGGCGGGGGGGCGGGGCCGCACGGGGAGGGGTTGGGCGCGGGCCGCGACGGACGCGCCGCGCGGCCAATGAGCGTGCGCGCCGCGCCGCCCGCCCCGCCCCGCCGCCAGACAAAGGGGGTGGCCGGGGGGCCCCGGGGCTCGGGGAGGCGTGCTGCGGAGCAGGCGCCGCGACGCGCGCGGCCTGCTGGGACGTGTAGTCCGCGAGCCGGCGCGCGGGCGTGGGCGGGCCGGGGACTCCGCTGCGAGCCGGGCGGGCGCATGTTCGCGGGCTTGAAGGAGGGTTTTTCTTCCTTCAGCGTCGTGCGCCTGCATGGGGTGGAGCAGACTTTTTCCCAACGCCATGAGAGCCCTGGCTCCTCTGAGCCTCAGTTTCCCCATGTGTGCCACGGGCTGTTGGCCCGATGATTGCCAACTTTATATTTTACCTGTTTCGCGGGACACCGCTTTGTTCTCCAGTGGGCCAGAGCACCTCCCACCGCCGTGCTTCTGCCCTGGCTGCGTCATCAGTCAGGAATGCCCTCCTCAACTCTCAGTCCCTGAGGAACTCCTATACATCCTTCAAAACCCAACGCGAAAGACTGTATGGCAGCACAGGGGATTCTTAGGAGTGGCATTCACCGAAAAGAGGAGCAGAGACCCACAAGAGGGAGGAGGCTCTTTCGTAGGAGGTGGTATTTGGGACGGTCCTCAGATGGGATTTGGGTTTTCGGTGATGGGGGAACAGTGATAAAGCCTGTCCCCACCCATCTCCCGGGCCTCCTTTTCTCATCTGGAAAATGGCCTATAGGCTGGACTTTTCCTTCCAGCCTGAGGATTGCCTGCGCTGAGTGAGGTCGGAACTCCCAGAAGTCTAGGTGGGGCAGGTGGGCCGGGTCCCAACCCCACCAGCTGCCTCCAAGGAGGCACAACTGACCTCTGACCCCCGTGAGGCAGCTGCTAAGTGTCAGGGGACTGGCTGCCCCCCTCCAGCCGCACCCAGCTCTGCTCAGCCCCTCCCTGCTGGATCCTGGATCAGGAAAAGGGGCGGGTAGAGGAGGAGGGAGGTGCCAAGAGGAGAGATGGTAACAGCCTAGCTTATTTCTGAGGGCCTCCCGTGTGTCGGGCAACCGTTCCAAGCCCCTGCAACTGGTTTAAGGCTCTCAACAGTTCTACGAAGGAGGTCCCAGTACTACCCCAGTTTACAACTGAGGAACTGGGGCACACGTGGGCCAAGGCACAGAGGTCTTTGACCTGAGCTGAAGGCAGAACCGGCTGGACTGAGCAGGGTCAGACGCCTCCGGCCACTGCCCATCCTAGGCCTGGCTTCAGGCAGTTCTGGTCCCAGCCCTGTCACCACTAGTTGAGCGACAAGGCCTGAGCCCCCAGCCCGGTTGCCTCTTTTGCAAAATGAGGCAGTAAGTTGCCCCAGGCAAGCCTCACATGGGGACCCAACTCCATCCCTGAGAAGCTGTGCCGCCTGAGGCAAATTACTTAACCCAGTAGGAGTCAAGGGAGGTGACTGTCATCGTGGCTGCTGTTTACTGCTCTTGGAATTCTTGTCCTGTCACCCTGGGGAAAATCTCTGCCCTTCTTCAGTCTCCATTTTTTGAAATGGGGCTTCCATCATCAGCCAAACCCGACTCCCCACCCCCACTCAGTCTGACTGGGAGACAGAGCGGAGTGGACCCCCTGACCACCCAGAATGTGCCGTGCTGTGGGAAGGGCTGCACGGGGGTCAGGGAGGGAGACAATTCAAGGTGGGCTGTCAAGGGTGAGGAGTTTATGCAGTAGCATGGAATTGGGGAGCAGGCAGAGAAGCGTTCCATGACAAGCAAGAGTTCTTGTGGTATCAGGGAACATGTTAACAATGCAGATTCCAGACACCCCCCAAACGGGAATATCTGCAGAGTGGGGCCCCAGAATCTGGATTTCAAACCAGCCCCTTCCCATCTGATCAGGTTAAGGGGGGAGTTCAGTGGGTATGCTGAAGCACAAATGGGTAAACTGAGGCCTGAGCCAGGCAGGGTTCAGGGTTGGGGGTTGGCACTCGGAGCAGGAAACTGATGTTTGGGGAAGCCCAGGCAAGGGCTTGGCTGTAGGGTCCTCCTTGGAGATCTGGGGTGCCCCCTCACCCATCCTGGGCATGGGGCCTGAGTCAGCAGCACTGGAGGGTGAGGCTGGTCCCTCCTCCACCAGCCTCCAAGCCCTGGGGCCAGGGAGGGGCATTTCCTGGGCAGGGCAGCCCCTCCTCCTCCTAAAACACCCACTCTGGTGTGGAAAACCCAGGTCTCAGTTCAAATCCCAAGACTTCTGCTTGCTGGCTGCGTGACTCTTTGGCTAAGCCGCTTGTCTACTCTGGGCCTCAATGGCCTTATCTGTAAAATGTAGTGAGGAGAAGATAAAATGATTCAAAACAGGAGTCAGGAACCAGGCCTGGTGGGGTCTATAGGGTAAGCCAGCTGATTTTTAGGACTCTGGCTGCAGCCACACTGTTCTCACCCTTCCTCAGACATACCTGGCAAGAGTTCCTGCCCCAGGGCCTTAGCACTTGCTGTTTCTCTGCCTGGAGCACTCTGATCCAAACCCTCCCCTCCTTTGGGTCTTGACACAAAGGACACTATCTCAAGAAACCCTCCCCTGCCCTCTCTCCAAAAAATCACAGCCCTCCCTGGAGTTCTGCTCCCCTTTTCTGCTTTTTCTTTTGGACTGACTCCCTATTCTCACCCACTACCTATTTGATTTCTTACTGTGTATGTTGCCTGTCTCCCCAGCTTCAAATCCTGCACCTAGAACAGCATCTGGCATACAGGTGCTCCATACATGTTTCTTAAAAATATTTATCAAGGAGCAAATGTGGCTCAAGCAGTTGAGCACCTGCTTCCCACACGGGAGGTCCTGGGTTCAGCTCCTGTTGCCTCCTAAAAACAAACAAACAAAAAAACAACAAGCAAACAAACAAAAAAACCAACTCAGGGGAGCTGATATGGCTCAGTGGTTGAGCACCAGCTTCCCACATACAGGTCCTGGGTTCAATCCCCGATTCTAGTACCTCAAAAAAAAAATTATATATACATATAAAAATTGAAAATATATATAAATTTTTTAAAAAAGATCTGAAGGAAATACGACAAAATGTTAACATATGTGATTGAAGGGTGCTTACCTGGCTGGTTTTGTAAAGTATTTTTCAGTGTGCTTAAAATAGTTCATTAAAAAATAGTAAGAAATAACCCACACTGGTGAGGAATCGAGCCCACAGGAAGTGGTGGTGGATGCAATGTGGGGGCAGGTGGGTGAAGAGGGGTGTCTCTGAGCCAGGCTTGGGAGCAAGTTCTGGGAAAGTGAAGAGGCCACTTTGGTGGGTGCTGAGAGCAAGGCACTGGGGACCTTGGAAATGAGGCAAGAAACAGTTGAATGAGTGGAGGTGATGAGAATCACTGGTAATGGCTGGCATGTATTGAGGACGTCCCCAGAGGCACCCCAGTAAATGCTGTACTTGTGCTTTTAGTCTTCTTAATTCCTCAACCAGGGGTAGGTGCCACGATGGAAGCCAAGGGTAGAGCCCAGGATTGCCTGTGGAGGGAGGCAGGGAAGATGGGGGACTCTAGAGGAGGAAAGTCCCAAGGGGAGGCTGAGGAGGGACAGCTGGGGAGTGGGAGGGAAACGAGGGAGGCAGCCAGTGGGGCTGGAGGCCGGCCCTGCCTTGCCGATGCTGGCCCAGATCCTGGCTGCAGCCGTGACCTCCCTTTGCTGCCCAAACCACACATGCAGCTTCTTCCTGGCTGCTCCTCCAGGGACCTAGTGGGCGAGAATTTTGGGAGTGGAGACTAAGCTGGAGCTGAGGCCAGGCTGGGCCAGGGTAGAGGGAGAAAGGGAGGTCCACAGGGGTGGGGTATTGAGATAGAGACCACCGGGGAGCCAGAACTCCAAGCCAGGGGTCAGCAGGCCAGCCCAAGTCAGAGGGAAGGAGTGAGTGTCTGGCTGGAATGCATCCTGGGCCAAGAGGAGAGGGAGCGGTGGATCTGGGCACCCTAGATCCACAGAGGGTGAACAGTGTGCTGGCCATTTCAGAAGGGAGGAAACTGAGGCTCAGGGAGAAGTGACCTGCCCAAGGTCACATGGGGGAAGGAGGGTAGATATGGTCTCTGGATGCACCAAGTTCCTTCTCTGGACTCACTACCCTGACACGTGCCAAGCTGGATCCTAAGCTGTGCCACAGGACGTGGGGACTCAGGTGCACTGCCCCCTGCAGGGAGTGTGAGGTTTGAGGCAGGGCAGGTGGGCAGTGACACCACTTCGCAGGGCCTGGCTCTGTTCCACATCGTTTCTGCAACCTCAAGTTCTAATCCTGCTGCAGCCACTTGACCTCTCTGGGCCTTGGTTTTCTCGTCTGTAAACGGGGGCCAATATTAATTGATACCATCTGAGCACTTACTCTGTGCCAGGCACCAAGGTCATTGAGGTCATTCATTTAATCCCATGGCCGTCTGACAAAGTAAGAAGCTGAGGCCAGAGAGGCTAAGTAATTTGTCCAGTCACACAGCTAGTCAGGTACTGGAGGTCGCAGTGAGGTGTAAATGAGACAACACATAAAGGGCCTGACTCATAGCAAGAGTTAAGGGTGGGGGTGCCCAGTCTCCCAGGCTGGAGCTCACAGACCACTGGGCTGAGAGAAGCCAGGAGTCCAAGGGGACCCAGAGGCAGCCCCGACGAGGCTGGGGGGCCGGGGGGGGGCGGTATCTAAGGCGGCAACTCCGAGCAGGAGCTGCCTGGCCTGGACCTGAAGAATAGAAGCCCAGGAGCTCAGGCAGCACATCCCAGGCAGAGGGTACCAGCACGTGCAAAGGAGCTGATGGTGTGTGCCCCTCCCCACACCCACTAACCCTGCAGGTCCTGGCTGGGCAGGACAGAAGCAGGGAACCTAAATTCTTGCCTCTGGATAATCCCTGGCAGGTTCCAGGGCCCTTACCCCATTCGAACCAAAGGACCGCTGTACCCGTCACTTGAACGAGGCTGCCACACCGTGGGCACAGGCGGAACTACAACCATGAGCACCCCATCTGACTTGCAGTCTCCAGAACCCCCCCCACTGCACCCCATCTGGGGCTCCAGTCCCTGGATTCAACCCCCTTAGTCTCTCGCCAGCGCGGTGGCTTCCTTAGTGATTCTGACTGTCCTCAAGACAAGTCCCTATGCTCAAAACTCTCCCATGGGAAACCCAGTGGTGCTGGGTCTATCGCAAGGATTTCGGATTTTCAAGAATTTGTCAGTTAAGCACAGCCATTATTAAAAATTATAGACTTAAATTAAATCATTACAAAGGTAATATTCCAAACTTACAGTTCCTAATTATTTTACATCTTACTTTTAACTATGTTCTTTACGTGCGCTACATCTGTTATACCTGTATGACAAAATTTGTAACAGCATGCCACTGTCCAACTTTTCCGAGCACCACGTCCAGTAACCTGTTGGTAGCCTGAAATTCTGCCATGGTATTTACACCATGGAAATTGGCAGACACTATAAATCAAGCTTGACTTATTGATCTGTTGATTTTCTAGACCAGTGCTGTCCAACAGAAAGATAATGCAAGCCACATACGTAATTTTAAATGCTTGAGTAGCCTTTAAAACAGTAAGAGGAAACAGGTAAAATCAGCTTAAATAGCATATTTTATTTAACCCAGTATGTCCAAAATACTATCATTTCAACATGTAATCAATATAAAAAGCTATTAATGATCTATCATTCTTTTTATACTAACTCTTCAAAATCCGGTGTGTATTTTACACTTACAGCACGTCGCAATTCAAACTAGCCACATTTCAAGTGCTCACTGCCAAAGCGTCCAGTGGCTACTGCATTGGACAGCGCAGGTCTAGAGTTAAGAAGTTGATGGAAAAAACGCTAATCATGCTGGATGAAATTTTAAAGTAGTGCTGAAGCTAAAAGAAGTTTCAATTGAATTAATTTGCTCAAGGATGCGAAATCAAAGGTCAGGTACCCGATTTAAGGACGAGAAATTTATTGGAAAGAGAGCAGTGTAAGAGCGACCCAAAGATGTCAGATCCTAATCCCTAGAATCTGTCGATATTGCCTCATAAGGAAAAAGGGTCTTGACATGGGGAGATGATCCTGGATTAAGCAGGTGGGCCCTAAATCCCATCACAAGTGTCCTTATGAGAGGCAGAGCGCGAGGTGCCACACACAGAGGCAGCCATGGAGATTGGAGGGGGGCGACAACCATCCAAGGAATGCTGGCAGCTACCAGAAGCTGTACGAGGCCAAGAAGGCTCCTTCCCTGGGTCCTGTGGATGCCGCGATTTGGCCCAGCGGCACTGACCAGAGTCCTGGCCTCCAGAACTGTGAGAGAATGCATTTCTGTTGCTCAAAGCCACGAGGTTTTTGGTCATTCATTATTACAGCAACCACAGGAACTGATAAAAGCAGATGGGGAGTCAACTCTGTCAAATCGTGGTTGACTTACAACCATAGGTTCACTACTAATACAAGAAGTCAGAAAGAAAAAAAAAAAAAAAAAAAAAAAAAAAAAAAAAAAATCGGCAAATGCAATACTGCGAAGAACAATGGGCTATATGGAACTTACAAAAGAATATTGTATATTTTATTATCTGGAAGTTACGTGCCACACATCGTTTACATCGGTAATCTTGGTGACACGCGGGTGCCTGGGCTGTGACACTCCTGTCAGAATGACTGCTGTGTGCCCACACCAGGCTGTCAGCTCCATGAGAGCAGGGACCAGGGGGTCTTCTATCAACAGCACCTGGACAGAGCACTCAGTGACTGTTTTTGTAATGAATGCATGTGTTGACCTCTGGGCCTTGGTTTCCCCTCCACACAACAGGGTTGGAGGAACGGGCTGGGCTCCCAGGCAATGGGGCTGGTGCCAGCCAGAGTACCTACTGTATCAGAGGCTGGCTAGGACTTGGCCCCCACCCCCAGAGCTGGTGCCCCAGAGGACAGCAAGAACAGGTGGTTTCAGGGAGCCTGGGGTGGGGGCCCCCCATCTGTCCTTAAGGCCCCAGCGGGGGCTATGGCCAGAGCCCCTTCCTCCAACCTCAGGCCCCTCAACTTTGCAGGGTGAAGCCCCTTCCACCTAGGAACTGATAAGAGCCTGGGACTGGCTTTGTCACAGCCACAAAATGGGGTCCTCCCAGCTCCCCAACACTCCACCTGTGCCCCTATCCCAGCCTGAGTCAGGGCCCAGGCATGGTGTGGGGGCTGCCCACCTCTGCCACTCACGGTTGGTGTGATCTCTCAGCTCCAAGGCACCTGGGGTCCACTGGCTGCCCAGCCTGGGCTCTGGCCCCACTTCACACCCTGGCACAGGTCGGCAGACTGAGCCCTAGCCAGTCACTTGCCCCTCTTGGCCTCTCCTCCTCTGTTAAATGGGCAGTTAAGCCGCTTGCCCAGGTTTCCACATTCCACAGCAAGAATCTGGCCCAAGCGAGCTGGCGATGAGCCCTGGGAGAGTAAGGAAGGCTCCAGAACGTGGTCCTTGGCCAGGCCCGGAACCTGGAGACAGAAATCCTCTAGGCTCCAACCTACATGTCTGCTTCCACCTGTATCCCCAGCATCTTTTGAGCCCAGCATATATAGGGACTCAAGAATCTGTTTAATGAGCACCACTTCTACAAAAGCCAGGTTGCCCGCTCCTGCATTTGCTCATGCTGTTCCCCCTTCCGCTGGCATGCAGCCTCTCTGATCACCTCCCAGAGGAGAGGCTTCAGGAACTCAGCAGGATGTGATCCTGGCTCCTGGGGCACCCCAGGTTCATGAAGCCCATCCTCCATGGGTGGGAGGGCAGTAGCAGAAAGCAGGTACCCCTCCAGCCTCAGCCCAAGGCATAAGAGGCCTGAGTGCCAGTACGCATCTCTTCCTCTGGGGTCCTGGTGGGCAACAAACTCTGGCCCCCTACCACCCTAGTTCAAAGTTCAAGGAGAAAATCAAAGGATTAAGGAAGCGCCAGAGGCAAGCCCTCTCTTACGACAGCATCAGACAACTGTTTCAAAATATATTAGATTTGGTTTTTATTGTAGAGCACACATATCAGGGCAAAGTGCTGCACACACAACTACAAATCATTTTTGGGAAAAAAGCTGTAAAAAAAATATAACTGCAACTGCTTTAGTTATGCAGTCCCAACTTGAGAATCCACTCTGGCAAAGGAGTTCTGGCCCCTTAGAGGGGCTTCTTGAGGGTGGCTGCCCTAGATTTCTGTGGGCTCAGCAGCCTCAGGGCCGAGCCCCAGGGAGGCAAGGCTCATGGGAGGGTGGTGACCCGGGGCTGGGAGGGCCTCTGCTCCCAGGCAGGCCCCGGGCCTGGCAAGGAGGAATTCCTAGAGAATTCAATTAGCAAAACTTGCTGCCTTCGAGGATGTCAACAGGTAGAAACTACTAAAGACTTTACACTACTTTTTTCTTTTATTATTATTTTTTAAAGACCCTTCCCTAGCTCCCACTCCACGGTGGAGGAGGTATCAACCTAGTCTGAAGGCCTGAGCGCTGGCCTCGGATGCATGCTGCAGGCGGACAGAAGGGCTGACGTGGGGAGACGGCCCAAGCTGGCCAATGCAGGAGAAAGGGGAGGGAAAGGAAAAAGCCAGAGACCAAAGGAAAAAATAAAAACCCAAAACAAAACAAAAACCCTACCACACACCACAATTTTCCATACCCCAAACGCTAGACTTGGAAGGACACCAGTCCCTCTAGCTAGAAACAATTCCTAAAACTGACCCAACATGGCAAGTCTAACTGTTTCATACGATCACAGGCATATGCCTGAAAACAACAACCCAGCAAAGGGGCGCACTCCTGGCAAAAGGGGTCAGGGCTCCTTGGCAGCCCCAAGGAATTGTGGGCTGAGCAGGTGGGCGTGAAGGAAGCCCAGGGGGTGCTCAGCAACAGCTTTGGGAGGGCAGGGGGCTGGCACTGTTTAAGCCCATCCAGCCATCCTGAACAACTCGGCCACAGGAGGAAAAACAGGTGTTTGCATGAGCTTCCAGGGCCTGGAGAACAGGTGAGAGGTGGGAGGACAGCAGAACTGGGGCTGAGCAGGCCTCGCACGGAACCTGCCAAATTCCGAGAGACCTCAACCAAGCGCAGGTGTTGGTGGAGGAAGGGAAGGAATGGGGCGGGAGATTGAACTTTGTTTAAAACACTGAAAAGATTTACATTTAAAGCAAAACAAGAATTCTCTTAACCAAAACATTTTGTTGCTTTTAAATATACCCAGCCTGACAGCCCTGCTGGAGCATGGCTGCCCCAAGCCTCTACTGGCCAGTCCAGTGTGAGCTTCTGTCCCCTACAATGCCAAAAGCCTTTCCATCGAGGAGGAAGACCAGGAACATGAGAACCCAGGTCCTGGCCAATTCTCTTCTTCAGCCTTAACAGGCAACAAACCAAGGAAAGAAATATATAGGATCAAAAACAAAAACAAAAACCCTCAAAACAAAACAAAGAGGAGGGGCAGCTAGGCGAAGATTAGCCAGAGTTCCCGGAGGGTGTGCCCAGCGACTTCAATGCCTCCTCATCTTCACCTTCCGGGCAGGGCTGCCTGCTGCCTCCGAGCAGTCACCCCCCGGCTCGTAGGACTTGCGCCAGTAGTTCTCGGAGCTGAAGCTGCCCCTCCGCCGGTGCGTGGGCAGGAGCACTGAGCGCCGGTTCTCTTCCTTGTCCATCTCCAGGATCCGTGGCCTGCGAGGAAGGGGGGATGCGTTACCTGGGAGACCAGCAGGAGGGGCCCAGCCTCCTCACTTGCCTCACCTGGTCCAGAGACCTCATCTGTGGAACAAGCAAATCCGGTTCTGTGGTTCTCAACGAAGGATGGTATGGGCAGGTGTCCTTGGGACATGGATTTCCAATTACCCTGTGGGGAGCAGTCCTGCCCCTGGCTGAGCCCTGGGTCTGCTTGGGACAGGAGGCCAGCCCTACCACAGCCTCAAGGACCTTCCTGGTGTGGTCAGTCTACTTCAGCCTCTCACTCTCCCCTCTGTCCCCACTACTTGCTCTCTGCCTCTCTTTTCTCTAGTCTCCTCTGTTCTCCAATGCCACTGGCCCTGAAACCACCGAGCTCTTTCCTGCCTTGGGCTATTAGCCCACACAGCATCTCCAAAGCACCTCCAGCCTGGAATGCCCTCCTGCACATCCTCCTCATCCTTCTGGTCTCAGCTGAAATGTGACCTCCTCAGGACCCTCTCCTCAGCTCCTCAGATATAGGTCCCTGGTTCACTGGCCTCTGTGTGCGGAGTTTCCCTCATGATACTTCAGTATAAACCCACAGGAGCATCTATCCAGGTGGGACTGAACATGCCAAAGGACTTCTCCTCTCTGGAGGTATAAGCAGCAGGCCAGGGGACAGGTGGGAATGCTACCAACCCAGAGGAAGAACCCGACATGAAGTTCGCAGGTATGGGAAACCCCAGGCCCATAGCCAGCCTGCCCCAGGCTTCCCTAGCCATAGGGCGACCTTCCTGGTTTTTGGTGGGGGACTCAGCCAAGTACCTGTGGGCAGCATCAGGGTCTGCCTTGCGGTGGGACCGCTTGGGCTTCAGAGCAGGGTCCCTGTTGTTTCCTGACAGGCGATCTGAAGCATAGCTGGGTGGTAACCCAGAGCTGCTCAAGGACTTTGTTTCCAGCCGGGGTGCGTCTAATCTTGTCCTGCAAAGGAAGCACACGTGGCGTGACCAATGGGAAAGGTGTTAGCCCTGAACTGGCCAAGACTCTCTCAGGCCAGGCCTAGCAGAGGCCAGCGAGCTCTGGAGTCTAGCAGTCTTGGCTGTGGTCTCAGTCTCCTCACTGTTCAACTAGGGACTAGTCTAGCAAACTTTTAAAGACCTTCCTTAAGATTAGGTTTAGGAGTGGAACCCTTCTGCTTGGAGGCTCCCAATGACCGGGATCTACAGCCCCAGGGAAAGACCCAAGGGCTCGTTCTGGGCTGAAGTGGATGAATGCTGCTGTCCCAGCTCACGCCCCTCAGGCCCAGAGGTTCTGTGGCAGCATCTGTTCCATCTGCCCAAGAACAGAGGGCCCAAGTGGTGGGTACCAACACGCTCCAATGGACGCCATCATCCTTGCCTGAAACACTAAAACGGAGGCTGCCCTTGCCCAGGACTGTGGAAAGCCTACGGGGAACAGGGTCTGGTGGCACAGCCTGCCACAGGCCCCTATTTGGGGGTGGCAGAGCTGAGAGCCCAGGCCCAACTCCACATCCGCGAGCTTGGCTGCAATCGCAGGAGGAAGGGACAGGCTCTGGCCCTGCCAGTCGACAAGCAGCTTCTACCTGTTCCAGAACAATGACTGAGCAGATGCCAGAGCGCTTTTCAAGGCAAAAACCCCAGCCCACCCCACACCTAGCGGGGGTTTCAAGGAGCACACAGCTAGTGCAGGGAAAACACATGAGCATGGTCAGGGAAGAGGCAGTGGAGGAGCCAGGCAGAGTGTTCAGGGCAGTGATGGGAGTCCTTTAGGAAGCTGGCCAGGAAGAAGCTGGCCTGGGAACACCTCAAAGCAGTCCCAGGGCTTCCTGTGAGGCAGAGGCCAGGCAAGTAGGAACAAGGGGCAGGAGGGGCCTGTGTGACAGTCTGGGTGGGTGACAGGATGCAGCCAGCATGAGGTCCCGAAGCCACCTCTTCCAGAAACCACAGGCAAGGAGTGAGTTGGTTCTGAGGGCTCAGGTGGTGGTCAGGCCAGGACTCAAAGGGCAGCCCTCATCAGGACGCAGTGGGGGGGCAGCGGGAGGGAAGCCCAAGGGCTGCCTCACAGCACTGCCATCCCCTACTGCAGACCCTCCACTGGCCCCTGCTTTAGAGAGACAGGGAAATGGGGCTGGAAGGCTCCAAGTCACACCTCCTGGAGAGCTGGGGAGGAAAGGTCAAGTCTAGGTGAGACCCCCAGGCCTGGCAGGCAAGGCAGCCGTCACCTGGCTTTGGCCTCAGAGGTGGGGAGGCCAGAGGGATCCAGCTGCACCTACTGGTCCATCAGTCTCAGCCTCCATTCTGGGTGCTGTGGGGCTCAGGGAAGCAGGAAGGACCTAATCAGCAAGGAGGATGAAGATCCAGGCCTGGCACAGCCGGAGTCCAGGCTGGTCACCATCCTTCTCCAGGCCTCACATCCCCCCCTTGAGCAAACAAGGGAGAAACACGAATGGCTCTAAGTGCTTTTTCAGCTCTGAGGGTCTAGGAATCAAAGACAAGTCACCTCTTCAATGCTGGCAACCTTTGGAGGGGCACAGAGCAAGAGGTAGAGCTGGACAACACCCGACAGGAGGAGGTGAATCAGAACCACTGGAGCCCAGGACCCTTTTTGTGCCAGGCCTCGTACCTCTGGAGAGGTCCAGGTGGCAGACACCAGACCCACGAGACACCAGCCATCAAGCTGGACTTAAGAGGAAAGCGCCTCCTCTGGCGCCCACAGGGCTAACTCCAACACTAAGACCCACAGGAGCTGGAGGCCACAGTCAGAGCCAAAAGTCCCCAGGGTGCCCAAAAAGTCCCAAGGAAGCACTGGTGGGCAGGGCCCAGCCTCTCAGAGTTGTCTCTCAGGGGAGTTACAGATGGTGGAAGAACAGCAGAGTCACAAGAACAAAGACCTGCCTTACAGAGCTGAGTCCATATCCAGGGGCCACCACAAAGCACCCCAGGTACACGTGGAGAAAAACACCTTCTGGGTGAGGGTCATCCAGGCAGCCCATCACACCCAGAGAAGAGGTCCCCTAGGGTGCCAGGACAGCCCTGGGACAAAGCAGGGCCCCTGGGCACAGGTGAAGGCAGAACAAAGGGAGCTGACTACAGCCTCTGTCAACTGAGGGAAGCCGACTCGGACCCATGTATCATCACTCCTTCAATCCCCCAGAGGAGCTGCTGGAGGAAGCCCAGTCCCCTTTTCAGTGACGGGGCAATGAGGAATCACCCTGATACTGGCCCAGGACGGCCTCTAACACCCAGATGAGCTCTTCTCTGTAGCAGTGCAAAGCTGTGCAGGCAGCACCACCACTTCCAGGAGCAGGGACCAGGCTGCACTGTAGGCTAGTGATCCTGCCTGGCTTTGGGGAAGGCAGCATGACACCCTGCTGCCAACCAGCCCCCAACCTCAGGTTACCCCTCACCAAGCACCCTTGTGCTAACAAAGCCTCGCTTTCCCATCGGAGCAAGGAGGCAGGGCCAGTGCAACAGACAGGCCTATCCAAGCACCTCCCTATAGAGCTGGGAAACTGCGCCCTCAGTCTCGCTCTGGGCTCCAGCCCAAGCATCAGTCTCCAACAAAGGTGCGCCCCAATGTCTCTCCTGCAATAGTTCCACCACCACCGCACCCCCACCTCCCAGCTACTCTCTAACTCTCCACAGAGCAGTTCTGGCATGGGATAGCAGCTTGCTATGGTCAGAAAAGCCTAAAAGGATCATGAGGGGTCTCACTCACAGAAGGGGCTCCTAGCAGACAACCCCCCCCATACACCCAGGCCCCAAGGAGAGCTTGGTCACTGCCACATCACACCACACATGTGCATACTCAAGCCCCAGGAGCCAGAAAATGGGGCCAGCATTCCAGGGTGCCCACGGCACCCTCCAGCTCGGACCTGAAAAAGCCCTGCTGTCATCTTCCAAGACACCAGAAGGTCTGAGGCCAAGTGTGCCTTCCCCTGTCAGGGCCAATGAGCCCCAGCCCTCTTGGGTTTCCCTTCCCTCCCACTCAGGTGCCTTTATTCTCAGCACACTCACCAGGCACAGCCTTCCCCATCCCTGACCCAACCTTCAAGATCGGGGGCTAGAAGAAGCACACCTCCCCCAGCACCTAAGTGCCCCCACCTTCTAGGTGTGAACACAAGTATGTAACAAGCTCACACTGCCCCCTTCTTCCCTGGGCAGGCTGCAGACACCACAGTGGTCAGACTGTCAAACGGGGAGGGCCATGTGTGCCCGCACTCACTGGACCAAGGAACAAATGAAGCCTCGGCACTTCCACAGCAATCGTGGAGAGAGGAGCAACACCCAGGCCTGACGATGGCCGAGGGCTCAGTGGGGGCAGTGCCTCAGGCCTGGCCAGGCTCAGGAAACCCAGAGCTGGCTGCTACCCCCCTACCCCACCAGGAGGGACAGAACCCAGAGTGCACCCAAAATCATCAACCTTTCGCTTATCCACACAGGGAGCTCACATTCAGGCTGCCCTGCTTTCAGGAAGGGTCTCCCCAACCAACCCGAGTGACCATATAAGCCACTTAGCTCAGTTTACCTACAAACCATGGCTCCCATGAAGATCTGACCACAACCCCTCCTCTCTAAGCACATGGCCTCCACCCGCCCCACTGCCCTCCAGATGCCCTTGACACAGCAGGAGGCCTTTATCTCTGATCCTTATCTAGTCTTCCACCCCACTGGGGCTCTAAGCTCCAGAACACTGGACCACCTCCCAGGCCCCTGGGCCCACCCCTTTTCTCACCTGCCAGCCTCTGCAAAGAGCAGCTCCTCTGCCTGAAATCTCCTTCCCCTACCCCCTTGCAGCCCTGGCTAACACCCAAACGGCACCTCCTCTGAAAAGCCTGCGTGCCCACTTCCTGGTGGGCTGCTGGATGTCTGCCTTCCCTGACTAACAAGCTGCAGGAGAAGCCACACTGACCGTTCTCCTGGCACCAGCACAGAATCTGGCACACACTGGTCTTGGTCAAAATATGGCCAAAGGGTTTCTAGCTGCTTTACCCAGCTTTAGATCACTCTAAGCTGAGTTCCACTTAACCAAAAACAAAAACGTGGGCCATTTACAGTGCCTTGAACCACTTTACCTGATAACTGAAGTGGTTAACTATTAACCAACTTCAGAAAGACGCATCTTGTGGGCGGACTCAGCACAGTGCTGCGGGCGCCCAGGAGCCATCCACGGGAGCTGAGCTGCAGCTGAGCTGCAGGTGTCCTGGCCACCAACTGCCCCCCTCCCTGCACAGGTCCCCTGTACCCCCAACAACCAGCCTGCGAGCTTGGGTTTCTACCTGGTCAGCAGTTCCTAGCTCAGAAGCAGGTTCTTCTACCTGCACTGACCCTCCCGAGCTGGACATAACCGTTTGTTTTGCTGGGTCCCCAGAGACATACCCTTGTGCTTCTTACACAAGGTATCTGCTCTGTCGTACTGGCACATAAAGTAGAGTCTAGTCCACACAATACAGCGAGGTAGTGCTGTTTCCTGAGGTGCCTAGATCAGGTGCCATGTACAGAGCAGACACTGATGTTTCCAAGGAATCCAACCAAAAGCCAGAAATCCCCGCTCAGAGATAATTTTGAACTAACCAGGTGGCCCGAGGCATCACTCTTAGGATTAAAGAGTGGGCAGCACACTACCCTGTACCTGACATGTAGGAGGTGGAGCCTGGCATGGGCAGCCAGTAAGATCCTGCAGGAGGAGCAGGGGCTGCACATCAGGATATTGTTGGAAAATGGAGGGCACTCACAGGTAAACTGCTACACCCCAGAAGAAGTTGGCCAGCCTCTTGGTTATCTCACCAGTTAATTAAAATTAACCACACTTCTAGGAAAGTTAGATTCAAAGACATGGTGGAACATATGTTTTTCCTCCACCCAAGTCCCCAACTATACCCTCCCAGCCCTGGGATGGCCAGACAAGAACAGATACCCACAGAAGATGGGCACCAGTGATGCCTCACAGTGAAGCAAACCAAGGCATCCCAAGCTATTGGTCCAACTTCCCTGCAAGGGGCACCAATGACAGATCAAGAGAAGATGCATGGTGGGCCACTTGTCCTGGGTGGCCTGGAAGGCAGCAACATTCAGGGATGGCTGGGGGATGCTAAGGGGCCTCAAGGAGTTGACCAGTTTGCCGCCTGCTGCCTCACCCCCTCCCTTGCCACTTAAAGCACTCTCACCAATCAGCTCTCTACTTGCACAAGAGGCAAGCAAGTCCTGCTGTATTTGAGCTCCAGTTTCTTCAAGTCACATCAGGGCAGGGGTGGGTGCTCAGGCTGTTCCACCATGCCAAACCACAACGGACCACCACCAACCCCAGCACTAGGAGTCCGGTTCAAGGCCTCACTCGGCCACTTACTGCTTGGGACCCAAAATGGAGTATAGCACTAAGCTGCAGCTTGATGATTCCACTCAAAAAACCACTCCCAGCCTCCCAATCCTCCCTGTGAGAAATGACAGCACGATGTGAAGACCCAGCACCGTCAATACCCAAAGGAGCCTGCATCTTAAACCAGAAGGCACTGGACAGCTGGCCACCCCTTTTCCTTCGCTAGGCCCTTAGAAAAACCGTCCCAGATATGACTGAGCTGAGCCAGTGACAGGAGTCCCCAGGCCTGCCCTTGGCAGCCTGTGCAATCTCTACCCTAACTTGAGAGAAGGCAGGGCTGGCTCAGGCAAAAGGCCAGTCTCAATGCCAAGATGGTATCTACCCATCTAAGCACGGCCTCACCAGGAAACACCAAAGCAGCCAGGTGCCCTACCCCCCAACCCCATTCCCCACTGCCATCGCAAGGCCACATTCTGCTGATTTCAGAGGCAGGCCTGAACCAGGAGGCTCCCCTTTCTACTTCATCCCCTGCAGACCCCTGCAGCTGCTCTAGGCCACTCTCACTAGCCTGAGCTGTCCTCCACACACCAGCTGGGCCTCATGCTGGGCCCCAGGTGAACAGGATCTCCCAGCCCCCACAGAACACAGATGTGGGAATTTGCAGTGACAAGTACGTGGGCTGAGTGAGACTCCATATGGAGTACTAAGGGTGACAGGGGTGTATATGGTACTCCCTGCATGTCAATGGTTGGCGCCTGAGCCCTGAAGTTGGCCAACCAACTTCCATGGGGGGGCGGTGGAGTCGAGCACATTCCACAGGAAGGCACTCCCAACAGAAGCCGCACGGTGCAAGAGCCCAGGGCAGAGGTCCAGGGTCCACAGCTGGAGCTGCAGGTACTTTAGCATAGGTGAGGAGTGGAAGATGAAGGGGAAAGCACCACACTAGGCTGGATGGAGAGGCAAGGCCCTGAAAAGGCCCTCGAGGACCTTGGGTTTTGCCCTGCAGGGCAAAGAGATGCCCATGCCTCTGCTGTGCTCCTCTGGGTTGACTCCCCAGAGTTGGAGCCTTCCCAGCTCAGCTGCCTAGGGAAACTGGGGAATATCATCACACTCCTCTCTAGCCCTCTCAAACCAAAGCTCTGTGCTTCTGCCCTCTGGCCCAGACCCGAGCTAACTCCTGGACTTGCTCAAGTCAGAAGACTGTAGAGCCTGTCACCCCCAACAACCATTCCCTAGGGTCAGACCCCGCCTCTCCTCTCCCAGGCTTCACCTAGGTGGCCAAAAGCTTCCAGAGGAGCAAGTTAACAGTGCAGACTCCTAGCTCCTCGAGGAGTGCCCGACTCAGGCAATCTGGGCAGTCGGGAACTGGAGGCACCATTCAGGAGGAAAGCAGCAGTGGGAACACTGAACCAATATTCTGGCTATGGCCACCTCTGTCAGCACCTCAAGCTAATATTTCAAGGCTGGGAGGGAACACCTGGGAAGTTAATGCTCTGGTTTGATATATCCCTGGGAGCATCTCTCTGGATTCCTGGCCTGTCTGCAGTTGGAGGTGCCAGATGCAGCCTGAGAAGAAATGACTAGGAGGGGGGCCAGAAGGGTGCTGCACCCTGGGCTCCTTCACTTCCGAGTTCTGGGTTTTGACCTGTGCTAAAAACTGCAGGGAAAGAATATGGGAAGACAAATTAAAAAACCCTTCCTCTGATTAATTCTGGGAAGATTTTTAGGCTAAAGGAGAGAGGCTGCCAGCAGCCGAGCTGACCCAAGTGTCTGGAGCTTGCAATATGTGCTCAGAACTCTGCCTGCACCAGCTCCTTGAATTGCCAGGACTGTCCCACAGGTTGGACTTGACCAAGCGACAGAGTCATGCCAAAGAGACTTACCACCACATTATTCTGGAGTTCTGGGCCCAAAGGTCTAGGATGTCAAAATTATTAAGGTTAAAAAGATGGCAAGCCAAAAAGTAAGGAAGTGCTCACAAACAAAAACATGCAAGCAAGCAAACTGAGGGAGGCATGTGAAAAAGACACAGGAGCCAACTGAAGAGCTCCCAGTGGCCAAAACTGGAACTAATTTCAGCCACAAAATAAAGGAATATTGAATTAGAACCCAAAGTATAAAATAGCTATTAGTCCATACTGATATAACTAAATGACTGAATAAGTAAGTAGACAAGACACAAATAACCCATGCAGAAAAACTCTAAAATAGCTCATGTAGAAACTCCACCCTCACAGAGGTGGAATGCAATTCCCCACCACTTAGGTGTGGGCTATTCACAGTGGCTTCCTTCCTTCCCCCTTACGGAAAGGAGGAAAAAGAATAACTTCAGAGTGGGGACACTTAACAAATATGACCTCAAATGCTGACGATCAAGGTCAACATCAACAGGGAAAAAGTCATTCAGACAGCATATACCCTTGATATGTGGTGGTATGAAGAAAATGGCACTTTACCCCTCTGTGGTACTCCTCCTCCCCAAAACCAATAACCCCAGCATAACCAGGAGAAAAACCACAAAACAAATCCTAATTGAAGGAGATCAACAAAATACCTGATCAGTCCACTTTTCAAAACTGTCAAGGCCATCAAAATTGTCAGTCTAAAAGAGCCTGAGGAGGCATGATAACTAAATGTAATGTGGGCTCTTGGACCAGAAAATGGACATTCAGTAAAAACTAAAGAAACGTGAATAAAGTATGAACCAGTTAATAATAACATGTCAAAATTGGGTCATTGACTATGACAAATGTACTGCACTAACATAAGGTAGGGATAATAAGGGGAACTGGGTGCAGAGTTTATGGGAACTCTCTATATGATCTTGGCAATTTTTCTGTAAATCTGAAACTGTTCTAAAAAATAGTTTATTTAAATCTTAAAAAATAAAAATAAAAAGAGGGCAAGCTATACAGTGTCCAGATCTGAGCCTGGCTCTCAGCACTGGTCTTACTTTGCTCACCGACTCCTCTGTGACCCTGGGCTATCAATCACCCATCCTCTCTGGGACTCCATGCAAAAGGAAGGCTGGTCTTAACCCAAAGAGGGCTCGGTTCTGGCCTCTGACAAGCCTCATTCAACTCATGCCACGAGAAAGAGGAGGTGCTGGCAAGGCCAGGTCTGGTGATGTTCGTCAGTGCATCTCCCCAATTCCCTCGCCAGAGAGGAAGGACAGCCACAAGCTGTGAGCCTGGTGAACACTGCATCCAAACATCCCACCTTTGCCTCCTCTTCTCACCCCCTGCTCCTCCCAGAAGTGAAAACCCAGGCATTTTTTTAAGCAGGCTGCTAAGACACAGTCTAAAAATAACCAGTGAAAGCACATGTAACAAATCAGAACCAATGAGGTGGGGAAAAGGAGACCGAACATGCCACCTTTGTCTTGAGGAAGGGGAGGGGGTCTGGAAGATGTTCCCCAAATCCTGTCTAAGGCTGCATCTGTAAACACTGGAGCCATATGCTTTTGCTCAGC
>JAQZBX010026987.1:0-28638 GCA_029593785.1 Cabassous unicinctus
ATACAGATAGTGAAACACAGCTACTAAACCTTGTCAATGGTTTACAGTATAGTTTACAATTTAGATGGTACAGTTTAATAATTTTTTAATGATATTTACCATGTCCTTTGTCCATTACTGTAAGGTAATGAAAAACATTTTCCCTGACCACTAAATATCCCCTGTTTGATCTTTTCTGTTCCTTCCTCCCCATCTGCCTGGGGCACATGACACTCCCCTGTCTTGACTCATTGGATGACAAGATTCATAGTTACATGCAACAAGAGGTCTTGACACGCTGATCATCCTCTGCTATTAGGATCCACCCTTGTGCCTAAAATACAACCACCTGTCTGTTTCTGGGTGTATTGGTCCTCCCAAAAATGTGGTTCCATCTCCTTCCCACTCACTGTGTTGGTCTCCACTCCCTGACATAACTCATTATGAGAGGATGAACACCCACACACACCCCAGAAGCCTACTCCAGATGCACCCCTTCCTGAATGCCCCTCCAACCTACACCCAAAGCAGTGACACTACCTTGTCATATTGCCATAAGAGCATTCCCTCTCCTGCACTTTCAACATCATGCCCACAAATCCCATGTTCACCTAGTCTTCCTCTCATCTCTCCCCCCAGTGTCCTGGGTATTCCAACTACCCTTCCTAATCTACCCACCTGTCATCTCTGCACCACCAAACACAGTAATATCCTACCCACCTGTCTTATCCGTCAATATGCAACTATACTCAATCTCTTTATCATAGATTATGTCCATATGGGTGATGGCTCACAACCCTCTCTTCTCCCTCTCTTCCTTGGGAACCTATCTTTCAGACAATGGTTCTCAGAGACTGCTCACTTTCCTCAATTCAAATCATTGAGGTCATATACTGCTCATCCTTCAATGCCTGGCTTGCTTCACTCAACATAAGGTCTTCAAGATTCACCCATGTTATTCCGTGTGTTAGCACTTTATTCCTTCTTACAGCTGAATAATATTTCATTGTATATATGTACCACATTTTGTTTATCCACTTATCTGATGATGGGCACCGGAGCTGATTCCAACTTTTGGCAATTGTGAACAATGCCGCAATGAACATTGGGGTGCATATATTTGTTCGTGTCTTTGCTTTCAATTCTTCTGGGTATATATCTAGCAGTGGAATTGCTGGATCATATGAAAGATCTATTCTTAGCTTTCTGAGGAACCACCAAACTGTCCTCCACAATAGCTGGACCAATCCACAATCCCACCAGCAGTGGATGACGGTTCCTATTCCTCCACATCCTCTCGAACACTTATAGTCTGCAGATTTTTTTTAAATAACTGCCATTCTGATGGGTGTAACATGGTATCTCATTGTAGTTTTGATTTGCATTTCCCTAATAGCTAGCAATGTTGAGCATTTTTTCATATGTTTTTTAGCTATTTGTATTTCTTCCTTGGAGATGTGTCTTTTCAGGTCACTTGCCCATTTTTTAAATGGGTTGTTTGTCTTTTTATTTTTGAGGTATAGGATTTCTTTATATATGCAGGATATTAGGCTCCTATCAGATATGTGGTTGCAAAATATTTTTTCATATTGGGTAGGCTGCCTTTTTATTGTCTTAATAACATCCTTTGAGGTGCAGAAGTTTTTAATTTTGAGGAGATCCCATTTATCTATTTTATCTCTAGCTGCTTGTGCTTTGGGTGTGAAGTTCATGAAACCATTTCCTATTAATAAGGTCCTGTAGATGATTCCCTGTATTATCTTCCAAGGTCTTTAAGGTTTTGGCTCTTATATTTAGATCTGTGATCCATCTTGAGTTGTTTTTGTATAAAGTGTGAGATGGTATTCTCTCATTCTTTTGGATATGGATATCAAATTCTCCAAGCACCACTTGTTAAAGAGGTTATTCTCTCCCAACTGAGTGGTCTTGGTGGCCTTATCAAATATCAGATGACTGTATATGCAAAGATCTATATCAGAACTCTCAATTCGGTTCCATTGGTCAGTATGTCTATCCATGTGCCAATACCATGCAGTTTTGAGCACTGTAGCTATGTAGTATGTTTTAAAGTCAGGTAATGTGATACCTCCAACTTAATTTTTCTTTTTCAATATATCTTTGGGATTCGGGCCTCTTATCTTTCCAAATATATTTTGTAGTTAGTTTTTCCAGTTCCTTAAAAAATACAGTGTTGATTTTTATTGGGATTGCATTAAATCTGTAGATTAGTTTGGGTAGGATAGATATCTTGATCATGTTTAGTCTTCCTATCCATGAACAGGGAATATTCTTCCATTTATTTAAGTCTTCTTTGATTTCCTTTAACAGTGTTTTGTAGTTTTCTGTACATAAGTCCTTTACATCTTTACTTAAATTTAATCATAGGAAATTGACTCTTTCAGTTACTTTGTAAATGTTATTTTTTTTTTAAATTTCCTCCTCAGATTGCTTGTTATTGGTATACAGAAATGCTACTGACTTTTGGGCATTGATCTTATAGCCTTCAATATTACTGAACTCCTTTATAACTTCTAGCAGGTTTGTTGTAGATTTTTCAGGGCTTTCTACATATAGAATCATGTCATCTGTAAATAATGAAATTTTTTCTTCTTCTTTTCCAATTTGGATACCTTTTATATCTTTTTCTTGCCTCATTGCTTGAACAAGTACTTCTAAGACAATGTTAAATAGGAATGGTGCTAGTGGGCAACCTTGTTTTTTCTCAGTCTCAGAGGTAAGGCTTTTAGGAATCCACCATTGAAGATGATGTTAATTTTGGGTTTTTCATATATACCCTTTATCATATTCAGAAAGTTTCCTTCTATTTCTATCTTTTGCAGTGTTTTCATCAGGAAAGAGTGCTCTATTTTGTCAAATGCTTTTTCTATATCTGTAGAGATGATCGTGTGATTTTTTTTCTTTCAATCTGCTTATGTGGTATATTACATTGATTGATTTCCTTATGTTGAACCATCCTTGTATACCCAGGATGAAACCCACTTGGTCATGGTGTATAATCCTTTTGATATGTTCTTGAATGCGATTAGCAAGTATTTTGTTGAAGATTTTAGCATCTATGTTCATTAGAGAAATTGGTCTGTAATTTTCCTTTCTTTTGGTATGTTTGTTTAGTTTTGGTATGAGAGTAATGTTGGCAACATAGAATGAGTAAGGCAATATTCCTTCTACTTGTATTTTTTGGAAGAGCTTAAGCAGAATTGGTACTAGCTGTTTCCAAAATGTTTGGTAGAATTCAGCTGTGAAGCCATCGAGTCCTGGGCTCTTTTTAGTTGGGATGTTTTTGATGACTGAATCTATCTCTTTACTACTAATTGGACTGTTGAGTTCATCAATTTCTTCTTTCATCAATGTAGGCTGTTTGTGAGTTTCTAGAAAATTGTCCATTTCCTCTAAATTATCATTCTTGTTGGCATAAAATTTTTCAAAGTATCCTCTTATGATACTCTTTATTCATGTGAGGTCAGTAGTGATATCCCCTTGCTCATTCCTTGTTTTGTGTATTTGCATCTGTTCTCTCTTTTTCTTTGTTAGTCTGGCTAAGGGTTTGTCAATTTTATTGATCTTCTCAAAGAACCAGCTTTTGGTTTTGTTTATTTTTTCTAGTGCTTTCTTATTCTCTATTCCTTTTAGTTCTGCTCTAATCTTTGTTATTTCCTTCTTTCTACATCGTTTAGGTTTAGTGTGTTGTTGTTTTTTCAATTTCTCCAAGTGTGCAGTTAGGTCTTTAAATTTAGCTTTTCTTTTTTAATATATGTACTTATGGTTATGAATTTCCATCTCAGGACAGCTTTGGCTGCATTCCATAGGTTTTGATATGTTGTGTTGTCATTTTCATTAGTTTGAAGGTAGTTACTGATTTCTTTTGAGATTTCCTCCTTGACCCACTGATTGTCTATGAGTGTGTTGTTTAACTTTTATATTTTTGTGCCTAATCTGTTTCTCTGGACCTTAGTGATTCCAATTTCATTCCATTGTGGTCAGAGAAATTACTTTGGATAATCTCAATCTTTCTGTATTCATTGAGAGTTGTTCTGTGGCCTAGCATGTGGTCTATCTTGGAGTATGATCCATGTGCACTCAAGAAGAATGTAAATCCTGCTGTATTTGGGTGTAGTGTTCTGTATATGTCTATTAAGTCCAGGTCCTCTAATGTATTGTTCAGAGTCTTTGTTTCTTTAGTGATTCTCTGTCTAGATGTTCTGTCTAATGATGATAATGGTGTATTAAATTACCCCAGTATAATTGCAGAGGAATTTATTTCTCCAATTAGTTTTTCCAGAGTTTGCCTCATGCATTTTGAGGCACCTTGATTAGATGCATAAATGTTTATGATTGTTCTCTCTTATTGAGAGATTACCCCTTTTACTAATATATAGTGTCCATCTTTGTCTCTTACAATAGATTTGCATTTAAAGTCTATTTTGTCTGATATTAGAATAGCTACTCCTGCCCTTTTTTGGCTATTGTTAGCTTGTAAAATTGTTTTCCAGGCATTCACTTTCAGCCTCCTTGAATTCCTGGGTTGAAGGTGGGTTTCTTGTAGACAGCATATAGATGGATCATATTTCCTTATCCATTCTGCCAATCTGTGTGTCTTGAGTGGTGAATTCAATCCATTAACATTCAGTGTTATTACTCGCAATGAATTTCTTACTTCAGCCATATTTTCCTTGGGTTAATGTATGTCATATGTTGTTTTGTTTTTGTTTTTGTTTTTTAATTTTTTTAAATCTCTCCTCCAACTCTCTCTCCCGTGTTTTTTTTCCTTTAAACTTGTAGAATTTCCTTTAGTATTTCCTGAAGTGCAGGTTTCTTATTGGCATACTCTCTTAATTTGTGTTTATCTGTGAATATTTTGAACTCTCCATCATTTTTGAATTCCAGTTTTGCTGGATAGAGAATTTGTGGTTGGAAGGTTTTTTTTCTTTTAGTACTTTGACTACGTCATACCACTGTCTTCTTCCCACCATGGTTTCAGATGAGAAATCAGCACTTAATCTTATTGTGTCTCCCTTGTATGTGATAGTTCTCTTTTCTCTTGCTGCCTTGAGTATTTTCTCTTTGTCTTGAGCATTGGACATTTTGACAAGTATATGTCTCGGAGTTGCCTGTTGGAATTTATACTGTTTGGGGTGTGCTGTGCTTCCTGGATCTGCACATCCATCTCTCTCAATACGGTTGGGAAGTTTTCAGCCATTATTTCCTTCAACACTCCTTCTGCTCCCTTTCCCTTCTCTTCTCCTTCTGGGATGCCTATAATGTGTATTTTTGTGCATTTTGTGTTTTTGGTTAAATCCCTGAATCTGTGCTGGATTTGTTCTATCTTTTTGTCTATTTGTTCTACTATCTGTTTGATTTCAGATGCATTGTCTTCCACATCCCTAATTGTTTCTTCTGCCTGTTCAAATCTGCTGTTATGTGATTCCAGCATCTTTTTTATTTCTTGGATTGTGTCATTGATCACCATCATATCTGTTATCTTTTTATGTATGTTTACAATTTCTTCAGTATATTCTCCCAGTATCTTCTTAATATCCTTAATCTCTTCCTTCACTTCATTGATTTGGTTCATGATATTTGTTTGGAAAGCTTTGATTAGTTGTTTGATGCTCTGCATCTCTTCCTGGTTTTTAGTTTGTTCATTGGACTGGTCCATGTCTTCGTTTTTCTCAGTGTGGTTTGTAATTTTTAGTTGCCCTCTAGTCATCATTTTATCTTAATGGGTTTATTTGGTTGATCAGCTTCTCTCTCTGCTCTCGAGTTTTACTTATCTGGTGGTTCTGTGTTTTTTAAGTTTTCTCTTTAATGCTTTTCCTTCTTATTTTATTTCCTTGCTTCTTTCTATGTTCCCTTGAAGACAAAAGATTAGGACCAGAGATATCAAAAGATGTGAGAAAGGAAGAAGCATAATAGTAATATTGATAAAAGTTAGAAGAGGGCCCGTATAAGACTTAGTGAAATGAATATTTAGCTCATGTAGGCAGTGTAGAGTAATAGGAAAAAAACTGGAGTACCTACAATGGACTGGGAAATCAAATAGAGGAATATATATATAATGATTTAGAAGGCTAGAATGATGACGTGGGAGAGAAAGAGTAAAGAAAGTGCTGAAAGGAAAAAGTTAATATTAATTAAAAAAGAAGAAAACAGAATAGATAGAATAGAAATTGACACCCTTAATTTGTGGGCTAATGAAAAAACGTGGTATGTAAGAACCACACAGAAAGCAGAAGGCAGAAAGATGAAGGAAGGAATAGAGATAGCTTGGGAAACAAAATCAATATAGACAGAGAATGGGAAATCACTGCTGAAGAAGAACAGCAAAGAAGAGAGAAGCTGGCAGCACGAATCTCTACCGAGCAATCCACACCGTCGAGCTGCCTCCAGATAGATGTCCCAAGTTTCTCGCTCCGTGCGCCCACAGCACAGACCCCTGGGCAGGACCCTGTCCACAATCGGCCATCAGAGAGGGAGTCAGCGAGTGCCCTCCTAAACTGACACCATCTTACCTCTATAGATGTTTTTTTAATGCACTCTGATAGTATCTGTCTTTGAATGATGGGTGATCCGAGTGACATTTTAAGTCATTCTTCATAGTTGGGTTAATGTCTAATGAAAATTTAACTGTTTTCTGTTTACTGTCATTGTTCTTGGTTTCTTTTCTTCCACTCTTTTTCTACACTCTCTGACTTAATTGAGCCTTATAGATGATTCCATCTTCTATCCCTCTCAGCATATCAATTATACATCAGTTTTGTTATTTTAGCAGTTGCCCTAGAGTTTACAATATGCATTTACATGTATATAAGTCCACTTAAATATCATTATATCATGTCTTGGGTAACATAAAACAGAATATTCCCATTTTCTCCCCCCTGTCCCTTGCCATCATTCAATTGACTTATGCATAAGCTATCATCATGCAATATATTTGTTAAAATAATTCTGAATAAACTGTTATCTGTTAAATGAATTAGATGGAAAAACAACATACATTATTTTACTTTCATTTATTGCCTCTTAACATTCTCTCTTCTTTTTGTATATCTGACATTCTGCTCTATATCATTTTCCTTCTCTGAAAAATTTCATTCAACATTTCTTGCAAGGCAGATCTACTATCAAAAGATTGCTCCAGTTTTGATTTGCCTAAGAAAATCTTTATTTCCCCTTCACCTTTAATGGATCATTTCCCTGGGTACAGAATTCCACATTGGTATGTTTATATTTTCTTTCATCATTTCATTATTTCACTCTTCTTTTTCCTTGTTATATGGCTTCAGAAGAGAAGTCCAATCTCATTTGCAGTCTTATCCCTTCTTAGGTAACTGGATTTTGATATTGTGTCTTTGTTCTTTCCCTTTCCTCTGAATCCTCAGTATTTATTCTTTGTCTTTGTGACCTTTGGTTTGGATATGAGATGCCAGGTGAAATTTTTTATATTTATCTTGCCTGGGGTTCTCTGAGCATCTTGGATCTATCAATGGTGTCTGACATTTATTTTGTATAATACTCAGGCATTATTACATCATATATTTCCTTTGCTTATCTCTTTCTTCTCCTTCAGTTACATCCACTACACTTATGTCACACCTTTTAAAATTACCCCACTGTTTTGAATATTGTTTACCATTGTTTTCATTCTTTTTTCTCTCTACCTTTAGGTTGGGAAATTTCTGCTAGTATGTTTCCAGCACACTGACTATGTCGTTACTGGGTCAGGTCTACTGACGATCCCATTAAAGGCATTCTTCATAGGGCTATTGATTTCCATCCCTTATATTTGCTGAACTCTGCCCCAATTCCAGCTCTGGTTTCAAAGCTCCACCTCCTACTACCTACTACCATAGGCATTAACTGACAGGCTGCCTCTGCCCAGTTTCCATCATGGGTTTGTAGGTCAGAAATAGGCCAAGGGTAGTCATCTGAGTCTAATGACCTGCATTATTTCATTTTAGCTTTATAGAAATTGTTTAATTAAGAACTTAAAACCAAAATTTTTAAAAGAGAGTCTTATACTACAATCATTTTATTTTATATTTTAAATGTCACTGGATTCTCAAATAGTTTCAGACTTTTTCAACATGAATGACCATTTTAAACTCTCTCACTGTCTTTCCAGTTGTCCCAAGAATTAAGAACATGATTAAAATCACATTAGTTTCTAGGATGAGAAGAAGAAAGTAGACCCATAGAATTGTTACAACATAAAAAGTTCTTAAGTTCAAAAGGTATAATAGTCAGCCCTTAAAAAAATGAAATTAAAAACCCTAACCAACTAAGGACTTGGACATTTGAGGAAGACTCACAATTAATTCATATTGCTTCATTTGTTGTTCATGCACCTCCAAGGTACTTTAATATTCTTGTTCATTTGTCCTCCATTGAAAAAGAAAGGGGGGAAAAGGTTTGTGTTTGCCTTCTAAGTCTTACTGATAAATGGAGTTTTCATTAGTAAGCACATTAACTATGAGTTTTTTCTAAACTAGAGAAAGCTGGGCTTGTTCAAAGCCTGAGCAAAAGTCAGTTTTCTGAGGCAGTCTAGCAGGGCCATTTTCCCTAAGACTGTCAGATGGTATGGGAAAAGCTTGAGCTTAATGGCTAAAATTAACCATATATGAAGTGGCTTGAAAGCAACAGTTTTCACAGTCAGCTACCCCATCACACATTGCAACATTAATATGTTCTTTAGATACCTGCAAATTGTGAACACTTTAATAATAGTAACACCAAAATTTACCAAATTTACTGACAAGGTAGTTTTGGACATGTAGAATTAAGATTTCCTTTCTAAATATCCACCTCATTGGTTATGAGTGATTTCTGTAAATGAATTCACCTCAAAATGATGCAAATATAGTAAAAGGTTTCATTTTAAAAGCTCACATTTCAGACTGAGTTTTGAAAGCTTAGTAGAGTTAGATGATAGTTCTAAGAATTGAATATAGTAATTTAAAGACCCACAGTCTTAGTCAGCCAAAGGGGTGCTGATGCAAAGTACCAGAAATCTCTTGGCATGTATAAAGGGTATTTCTTTGCAGTAGAACCTTACAGTCACAAGGCCATAAAGTGTAAGTTACTTCCCTCAGCAAAGTCTGTTGCCATGTGTTGGAGCAAGATGACTGCCAACATCTGAAAGGGTACAGGTTCCTCTTCCTCTTAGGGATCTGTGGTCCCAGCTTCTTCCAGTATCAGCTATAGGCTGGGATAAATCTTGTCTCTCTCACAAGGTTGTTTCTCTCCAGGATCAGGTGCACTGTTCTTCACAAGGTCAGCTGTAGACTATCAGGCTCTCTCTCTTCCTGGGGCCTCTGCCATGTCTAAGGAGCCTTCTCTATTCCTCTGTGTACTTCTCCTGTGTGTTTACTTCCTGGGACTCCAGCTCAAAACTCCCACACAACTCCTCTGCCATGTAGTTTTCTCTGTGAGTTCCCACCTCTTTGATGGTGGGTGGGGACTCAGCATCCTTTAATGACATGGCCCAATCAAAGCCTTAATCATTATTTAAGCAAATAAAAGTGAAACTTCTGAATCCAATACAATGTAATATGCCCAGAGGAGCAGACCAGTTTACAAACACAATCCAGGACTTATTTTTGGAATTCATAAACAATGCCAAACTGCTAAACCCATTGTAAAAATATCAAGGAAATGCTCAGTCTCATCTAATATCAAATTTTCATTCACACAGCTTGAGGTGCTAACTGGTAGAAGCAAGGTAACTTTCTTATCTCTTGTAAAGAATTTTAATACTTCCCCTCTTGGTAGATTCCTTTCTCCACTAGAGAAGATCTTATTCTTTGATGATAACCAATATTATTAAAAACAATTTTCTATCCCTAAAGCAAATGTACTAAAGAGAATGAGTACTCCATTTAAATTTTTACTTCTGTGTTTATACAAACACCACATTCTCATATTAAGTTCCATAGGAGATGTGCTGACTAGGAATTAAATAATAATGTATTTCAACCAAAAGCATGAATATTTTACACCATCAAAACTGTCATGCTAAGTTATATAGAGGAAACAAAGAGAAAGTGGGGGCAGACAGACTCTCTAATATCTTAATAGTCTTCCTGTATCCCCAGTGGCCAGATGATCTTCAGAAGATAACTGCCAGTTACTATGCAAGATGCCAAAGTCCATAGAGGGTGTACAAAAAGAGGCCAGACTCCAGTAAGTGATGCATTTCCATTATGCTAAACACCCTTGCAATATGTAGAGAAAAATAATGTGTTAGTCCTTAACTCCAAAGAAACTTCATTTCTACTCTAAAGCCATACTACACTGATGTTTTGCTCATTGGAATGTATTTGAACTATTAAATAAGTGACTGGATGATAATTTAAAGAGAAAGCATTACACTTACCCAGCTAAGATAAGTCTTAAATATCATGGTCTACCACATGAAGTGGTGCTAAACTGAAATACAAGTAAGTTAAATTTTTCAGGAACTACCAAAGTTCTATTTTTATTATACATGGAGTCAGTACTACTGTTGAAACTCATTTTTGACTTGATATTAATTCTTTCATTAAGAAAACTACACATAAGGAAAATGAGTCTTATGTTGCAAGACACAATGTCCTTCTTAGCTATGGAGTTTGAATAGTTATTCACAACAGGATGATAATGGGCTTTACCTAAAGTTAGGAGAACAATGAATGTTAAGTATCCATAGTCATTTAAAGTCTTTTTGTGTCAGTATCTTAAAAGATTAAGATGTTTTCAAAACAACAATCACTCAGAAATTCCCCAAGAAAAACCTTTCATAATCAGTTGGTTTCTTGAGTCTTTGTCCAGGTTTTTTGTGTTTTCTTTCTTTCATTTTTTCTTATTAAAAGAGGATATCCATTGGGATGATGAAAGCACAACATTGTGATTATACTAAAAGCCATTAATTTTAGATAGAACATATGGTATGTGAATATGTCTCAATAAAACTGCTTAATAAGTAAATAAATAATTTTGCAAGAATAGGTAGAAATAACATCTATGTACAGCAAGGGAAACAGATAGAGATAAAAAGGTGGGGAATTTTCTTGTTTTTATTATCATTATTGAAATAGTGAAAAAACTCTAATAATGATTGAAGTAATGAATGCACAACTATGTGATTATTCAAAATCCATTGATTGTACACTTTGGGTGAATTGTATGGTTTATTAATATGTGTCAATAAAATTGACTTGTTAAAAAAAGTCAGAATTGTTCACTTTAAATTCACAAAAAAGAACAATTAGATTCAGAGGTGGCACCTGGTGTTGGTTTTGTTTAACTGGGCAAAGAAGGGTGATCTGGGAAGAAAGGAGGGATGTGGCTTGGTGGAGGCAACTGCCACAGGGACTCACTGCCAACACCTTGGTCACCACAGTCTCAGGCTTGTGGAGGAGTCACCACCAGGGCTGCCCACCACCCCCTCATCCAGGTAAAGTACCTGACTGTGTGGGAAACTGCATAAATCCTAAAAGAGTGCCATACAGTATCAATGTCTCAGGAACCCACCCCACCTCTACCTGGAGAGGTGGCTGCTGGTCCTATAGCCAAAAGCTGGCATTATACACAGGTTAGAGTAGTCAAATTTTCCTGCATGTGGACCATTAATAACTTTAGTTTTGGTTGAGAAGAAATGTGTGAAGTGTTAAAAACGTTCAACATTTTCATCTGGCCTCAATGAAAAAATGCAATGTAAGTTATAGAGCATTTCAACTTGTACAGGCGAAAGACTGGAGTTTTAAAAAACTCATTAGAAGGGATTTTTGCTTGATGGAGCTAATGGTCCTTTACCAGATGACAAGCTTACATTATTTTGTGAGCTGGTTTCCCAGTTTTTAATGCAAATTTTTGAACATGAAATGGAAGGAAGCAAAAAGAATCAGGTAGAAATAAATGATGTAGTCCCTGAGGTTTTCAAGGAAATTATGAGATTCATTTTATACAGGGAAAGCATCAAAATTTAATAAAATGGCTGACAACTTGTTGGCAGCTAGAGACAAATATGCCCTGGAACTGCTGAAGGTGATGTGTGAAGAAACTTTGTGTAGTAACCTCAATGTAGAAAATATTGGAGTTACCCATGTCTTTGCAGATTTGCACAATATAGAGCATGTGAAGGCACAAGCCATAGACTTTATTAATAGGTGCAGTGTACTTCTTCAGCAACTGGGGTGTAAAGATGGGAAATACTGTAACAGCAGTCAAGCAGCAGAACAATGGAAATATCAGGGTGAATGTCCATGATTCAATCTCACTCTCTTGTAGTAGTAGAGGCCTTCTGAACACTAGCATCTGCAGTGTCCAGAGTTTGGCATTTTACCCAAACAACTAAAACAGTCCTAAAAACTTCCATGAACTGTAAAACAATGGTATTGAGGAATCAACTTTTTTAAACAAATCAATTTTATTGATACATATTAATGAAGCATACAATTCATCCAAAGTGTACAATCAATAGAATTTGGTATAATCACATACTTGTGCATTCATCACTTCAGCCATTATTAGGGCATTTTCATTATTTCAATAATAATAATAAACAAAAAACAGACAAACAAGAAAATTCCTTACCTCTCAATCTCTGTATGCTTCTCCCACTGTAAGTAGCCAATTTTTCTGGTTATTTGATCCAAAGTGTATAATCAATGGCTTTTAGTAAAATCACAATGTTGTATACTCATTATCTCAAAAATTTTAGAACAAATTCATTACTCCAGAAAGAAAGGCTCCACACCCCTTAGCATTCCTTCCTCATATTTTCATAACCACTAATCTCATCTAATCTTTATAAATTGATTTATAATTACATTCCATATAAATGGAATCATACAATATGTAGTACTCTGTGTCTTGTCACCTTAGTTGGAAAACTGTAAAGGTTGGAGAGGATGTGGAGAGATAGTAACACTTACTCACTGTTAGTAGGAATGTAGAATGGTACAGCCACTGTGGAAGACTGTTTGGAGTTCCTAAAGAAATTGAATATAGACTTGCCATGGGACCTGGCAATACCTTTGCTAGGTATATACCCAGAAGAACTGAGACCAGTGACATGAATAGATATCTGCACACCAATGTACATAACAGCATTATTCACAATAGTCAAAAGTTGGAAACAACCCAGGTGTCCATCAACTAATGAATGGATAAACAAATTGTGGAGTATTCACATGATGGAATATTATGCAGCAGTGAGAAGAAATGAAATCATGAAACACGAGAACACGGATGAACCTGGAGGACATTATGTTGAGTGAAACAAGTCAGACACAAAATGACAAATACTATCATGAACTAAATATATTTTGTGAAGTATAAATATAGTATGTGAAATTGAATGTGGGTGAATTGCATATATAAGACCATTTTTCTTTGAAGCTGAACAAATGTAAATTAATACTACAAACTGTTAATATCAAAGGAATTGACTTTTACTTCTCCAGGTCCAGAAGGACTCTAATATACAAACCATATTGCAAAAGTTTTTTTCTGTTATGGTTTCCTCAGAATAAAAGCTGAAAAAGCATATTATTTGCTTTTCAGGTGGATAATTTTTAAATGATTCTTCAGTTTTAAATTAGACTAATTATAATCTTAATTCACTTCATGGCCTTAAATTATCTTCAATAACTTTTCTTGTTTAAATACTTCTTTAATTTTTTTTGTGTGTGCTTACAATAAAAAATACATATGAATACATTAGAGCCTGCTTACTTTCAATGTAAGTTATGGCAATACACTGCTTCAATTCTAATTTAAAATTTCATTTCAAAGAGAAAATATAAAAGGAGTTGACCTAAATTTTTGTAAAATTTTTAATGTTTCTCTCTATGTTAACTGTCCAACAAAGAGAAAAATTTTTTTGTTTGTGTTTCTTTTTGTGGCTCTCCCAAGTTTACAATGATTGAGATCTGATTGAGGTTAAGGTTTCAACAAAAGAAAGCATGTTTTGTGCTGAAGCAATATTTTTAAAGTTATAGTGACCTACATTTATATGAAGAATTCTGTACATGTTAAAAGAAATGATGGCCAAATTTAAATTAAACGAGTTGGCTGATTAAGAAAGATATATGCTCTTTTAATGTGTAACATTTTTATGGTGAGTGGTATATATATATTTTTTGCTTTTCAGGAAATTAATAAGGTATAATTAATTGTGTCTTAACATTTGAAATAAATTTTCAAGACAAATTGAGGCCACTGGGATGTTTGTGATAATAAGAAAAGAAATCTTTGATTAAAGTTCATTTAGTTTGAATTTCAGATATTCATTATTGAAATTATTCATGTTTTATCACACTTTGGAGATGGCCCTTGAACAATAAATGAATCCTGGACAGTCAACCCTTCTACTTAAAACAAGAAACTGATTATTTTCTTGTGGGATGTGCACACTAATGAAGAGAACCATTAGAACATGTCAGGCCTCAGTTTGAACATTTGTTGTCTGCCCCATATTCTCCTTACTGTTTTCTTTCAGTTACTGTGCTAACTTTGCAGATATTGAAATTCTGCATAATATGAACAGGATAAATTATTTAGGAACTGCTTTTCATTGGGCCATTTCTTTATTATAAATGAACTTTACCTTTAAATGCATATACCTGTTCAGTATTTGATAGCTTTAGTCAGTATGAAGGTCTATTCTGGTGCATTGTCCCAGTGAAGCAGGAGAGTTCTGTCTGAAGTCATTGTATCTCTTTTATTGTACTAGTGAAAAGTGGCTTTGTAGGTAAGATTTTATATTTAACCACAAGAGAAAAAGTGTGTCACTGGAGAAATCATATACTTGTATATTTGCACATATAACTTTATTCTTCTTTTTAAAATTTGTATAAATTGCTTAGGTTTTGAATTCAGGACAGAAGGAAAAAAATGAAGCCTCATGTTTTAAAACAAAAAAAGAAACACTGCAATTCCTCTCAGATGGCCAATTCAATTATGAATGAAATGGTAGTAAAATTATATCCTGCAGTGTGTAAGGTACTATAATTTTTATATAATTTCCTGTAGCAGTTTTGAAATTATTTTATGACTACCCAGAAGAGAAAGATTATGTTCTGGAACTAGTTTATTACTGTGGTTTTGACACCCTTTGATTGCAGTAAATTCAGCTGAGGGTCCTTTGATTATTATATTACCTAATAAGATGAATTTAGGGATTTTTATTGGTCTATGAGAGTTAGGCATGGCTCAGGTTCAGGCTCTGTCCCCTTGCTGGGTCTGATATAAACCCAGAGACCCACAGACAGACACAGGAAAAGGAAACCACCATGTTTGATTCCACCATGTAAGAGAGAAGACCAGAGGATTGCTTAAGCAGGAAGCCCCAAGAGGCTGGGCCCATGGAGCAGCTAAAGAGGAGACTTGTCCTGCTATATGCCTCATAGTTTACAGCTGAACTCCAGAAGAAAGTGGAACAGATGAGAGTGATATAGGGGGCCTGGAAAGAGATAAGCCCTATGCCTGGTTGCTCTCTGCTGAGTTCAAACCTCAGCAGAAGATAGGTGGCCATCTTACTTCAATATGTGGCAGCTGAATTTGGTGAGAAAGTGCCTCTAATGGTGCCTTAGTTTGGACTTTTCATGGTCCAAACCATGTAAAGCTTTTACCCCTAATAAATCCTCTTTATAAAAGCCAACCCATTTCTGGTACTTTGCATCAGCAGCCCTTTGGCAAACTAAAACATTTCCCATTATCAAAAACAAGCATAAGATGCTGCAACAAGCAGATGTTGCAATGAGTAGACACTGCAATCAGCAAATGATGCAACCAGCATACAATGCAACTGCTTCAACAAGAAGACTCTGCAACCAACAGATTTCACAACCAGTAGATGCTGCAACCAGCAGATGCAACAACCAGCAGATGCCACAACCATGAGACAACACAGCCAGCAGAGAATGGATATGGCTCAGGCAGCTGGGCAATCACCTCCTACATGGGAGGTTCTGGGTTCAGCTCCCGGTGCCTCCTAGAGAATATGAGGAGACACAGTGAGTAGACAATCAGCAGACAGATGAGGGAGCCATCTCAGGGGGGAATTAAAAAATAAATGAATCTTAAAAAATAAAAAATAATAAAACTAAAGTTGTGACTAGGCAACAAGATCTGTAGAAAGTTATGTTTTAAAACAGCATAAAATTGGCTTCTAATTTTCCTTAAGATATTTAAATACATTTTTATCCTGTTCTAGAGAGTACTATGTGATCTTTACCCTATAACTCTCATCCTACATTATTTATCTGAATAACTGGTTTTATATTTCTCACCTCATTATGCATGTTGAAAACATCTGTATTATTCATCTTCCTCTTATTTTTATTTCCAGATTTATTTCAGAGACTTCCAGGCATTTTTCTGTAGAGACCCAGTGTATTAGATTCCCTGCTGAATCTCCAGGGCCTGTGGTATTTACCAGTACACATAATGCCAGCAAAAGGATTTATGAATGAATAAAAATATGAATGAATTTTCAAAACTGTCCTTCACAATGATCTTACATATCCAACATCAAATGAGGATTATAATTTTGTAATTGGTAATAAAGTCAAGATGAGCAGTGTGTGCCCCAGAGAATGAAGTATTGAGTAGGATTATTATTTGTATAATCAAGGTGTGACCCCTGGAAAATAGCCTTTATTAGGTTTATTAAATATTTTAAGGGAATACAAAACAAAGATTATATTTCCCTTGTGAAGAAGAAGCTGAACTTTAGGAGATGAGTAAAGTACTGCTTTCCTTTGCAACCTGTCTCAGAATATAGTCGACCTCACCATGTCCTCCAATTTTGAATTCTGAAGAGTTCTCCAATCCGTTGATGCCAACAAACCTTATTTACTTGTACTTTTTCAGTCCTGATTGTATTCAAACTTTTTTATATCAAAACAACATCTTACATTTTCTTGTATCAAATTTTGTCTCAACATACTCATTTCCTATTTTGATTATTTGTGTCCTTTGTCAATTTTTGTCTAGAATCTATTCTATTTTTTTAAATTGTCTCCTCCAAAAGTCTATATCTTCTCTGTTCAATATTTTCAACACTAGCCAACTGTGGCTATCAGATTTTAATTAATTAAATTGAAATAATACTGAAAATTCAGTTCTTTGGTAGCTCTAGTCAAATTTCAAGTGTCTGATAGGCACATGTGGGTACTGGCTTCTGTAATGGACTGTGCAGATATAGAACAGTATTTTAATTTTAGAAAGTATTTTCAGGCATGTTGATCATGATTGTGGATATTTCTTCATTTTTATATCTATAAATGATTCATTTCTTGCTTCATTCTATTAATTCCCTTCTATGTCTTTCCTCAAATAATATTTTATTGTATTTCTTTTAACTTCTTAAGGTAGGGGATTATATCATTTGATTATTTATTTTAATTAATACAAGTATATATCACAATATAAGACCAAGAATTTTCCTGGGAATATTGGTTTAGCTTTGTGGCTTTGGTAATTTTATGTAATATATTCAACTGCTATTATTTTTTATAATGTACACTTTTGTTTGTACCAAGATTATTTTGGAGTTTTCCTCCTTAAATTTCCATTCATTTAGATTATGTTTTCTGTTTGTCATTGTTTTCTGGTGTTATTTCCTTTTGACTAGGGAAAGTTGGTTATCCCTTTAAAAGGTTTGCAGTTTTCCTCCATTTTATTTTATGAGCCATGTGTATACCAGGTCCATGAGATCTTTAAAAGTAGATTTTCTTTTATTGGGATGTGGTACTTTCATGTATACATTTGTTGAATAATTATGGACTTCATTATATTTTTTCTTAAAGTAGTAGAAAGGATTTATATTGTTAAAAGAAGTAAGAGACACAATTATAATAGATGATAAATAAGTTAAGCAGACCAAATATGGAGTCCCTCATGCTAAGCCCATGTCAACAAACCAAAGCTTAACTAAGTACATGTCTCTTGTAAGTGCTCCTTCTCTAAGAACCTGAAATCCAAGAACAACAAATCATATCTCACCAGCACCCTTTTTCTTCTGTAGCTTAGATCCTCTAAATCAAGGCCAAGCCAAGGAAGGAAAACTACTCTGTACCAATCAAGAAGATAATTTTCTTTAAGACAACCTTGTTCTGCCTATATGAGCCTTGTTTTTGATTGAATGGTACCAAATTCATGAATCACTTAATAAAGGTGTAGGATCCAAAAAATTAACTTCCTGTATATATTTTCTTTTTTTCAGTTTTTGGTAATGAGAACAGAATCTGAGGGCCACTGCTGAGGACTCTGGATATAAAAAAGACAGAACATGGCACGGGCTGAACCTTTTGAGTTCTCTGTCCTCCCCACCATCTTGACGATTTATGGGTGAGTCTCTCTCAGATCTGAACTCCACTCTTTTTGTGTTTGAGCTCTCCAATCTCACTTGCTCTTAGTCCAAATTTCAGTGGGTCAATCCTATTGATGAGAAAATTCAAATTTTCAGCCTGAATCTCTACCATTATGGTGCATTCCACTGTTTAATTTTTGCTACTGCTGATTTCCTTGCTCCATGTGACAAGGTAAGATGCAAAATGATAAAGATGGGGCCCTCATACTGATAAAATTTTGATTTTCTACACTCTGGAACTATGGCATATAACATGTTCAAAATTTCACTGCAAGCTGTGCCAAAAAAACAAAAATGGCAAAAATCTCACCAAACACAACCTAGAATGTCAATGTTCTCCTTCATTATTGTATTTCATTTAATGGATATATCCAATTTACTGACAGACTTAGGTTGTTTCCAGTTTGTGGCTTGATATAGGTTAAATTGTGTTCCCTAAATGATATGTTCAAGTCTTAATTCCCAGTCCCATGAATATAACTTTAATTGGAAATAGGATATTAGAAGATGTTAGTTAAGATGAGGCCACACTGGATTAGGGCTGGCACTAATCCTGTATGACTGGTGTCCTTATAAGAAGGAAAAAAGTGGACACTAATGGAGAAAGAATACACCATATGATGGAAGGAGAGATGGAGTCATGCTACCATAAGACAAGGAACACCAAGGATTGCATGTAATTGACAGAAGCTACTAGAAGCATAAACAGATTCGTCACTATGCCTCATATTTTTAAATCCTGTAAGCCCCAAATCAAGATGTCAGCAAGGCAATGCTTTCTCCTGGAGTTGTAACATTCTGGGGATGACATTCTTTCATTACATGGTGATGTCCTAGATCTCCTCCTGTGGCTTTCTCCTACTGACTGTGGCCAAATTTCTTCTGTTTATAAGGGAACCAGTAGTATGGATTCAGGTCCATCCTGGTTCATTCATGTCAGACCTATAAGTAAGAACTTAGAAGATCCAATTCACAATTGGGTATACACTTCAAATGATAATACATCTTCAAAGGGTCCTACTTACAAATATTTTCACACTCACAAGAACACAGATTAAGAATAAGAACATGTCTGTTTTGGGGATATATAATTCAAGCAACCAAAACATGCCTTACAAAAAAATCTTAAAGCTAAGACTTCAGATTGAAAAGGAATTACTCCAGACAGGGACTCCAGTTCACATGGAGAAATGAAGAGCACTAGAAATTATAAATCTTTATGTGAATATAAAACATTATATAGATATACTTTTCCTCATTTCTTGTCTTAAGTTCTTTAAAAGACATAAGATTGTATAAAGCAATAATTATACATTATATGGTACATTTATAACATACATAGATATAATATATATTGAGAACAGCATACAGAAAAGGAGGAAGACATGGAGGTACATTGAAGCAAATTTTCTATATATTTTTTAAATTAATTTAACATTGGTCTGAAGTAGTATGTGATAAGCTGATATATATTCTTATCTTTCAATTACAATCCCTAAAGAATAACTAAAGAAAAAGTTAAAATAAATTTAAATGGTGCTGTAAAAATATCTAACACAACAAAGGCAGTCAAAAGGAATAAAAGAACAAAAAAGAGAGAAGACATAGAAAACAAATCCCAATGTGGGAAATATACATCCAAAGATGAAAATAACTACATTCAATATGAATAGTCTAAATACTCCAAAGTCAGAGGTTGTCATGGAGGATGAAATTGCAAGATCCAATTATGTACTGTCTATAAAAGATACACATTATATTCAAAGATACAACTCAGTTGAAGGTATAATAATAGAAAAAGATATATCATTCAAGCAATATCCATTAGAGAACTGTAGTAGTTATATTATCAGACAAAATAGACTTTACAGCAAGAAATTTTACTATGGATACAATGAGACATTACATAGTAAAAGGGTCAATACCTCTGAAAGATATGATCATTGTAAATATATGCACACTTAACAACTAAGCCTCCATATACATAAAGGAAAAATTGGCACCTATCTCAGATATGACCAAGTAAAGAAGGAGTGGGCAAGGTTACTGTCAGTTCCTCCCACTTTATGCTGCCAAAAACAGCATTTATAATAATTGTTTAATCATATATATTTTTGTTAAGCTAACACAGATCATATTCTCCCTCTGAATGACCAGCCTATAGCAGTGTTTAGCATGTATACTTGTTGTACAATGAATGCTATTGAATGAATAAATGAATTAATTAACAAGCAGTGAATGAATGAATGGCACCTCAGCCAAAGAGAGAGAAGCAAGAAAACATAGCATATTATAGGAACTATTATAAGTTGTTCCAAATGCCATCTGTAGCATTTTCCAAACTAAATTCCTAGAAATGTTAATAGGAATTCATTGAAAAACAGGAGTTTGGTACTCAGACTTTACTGTCTCTGTTCCTTTCTTGTTTATTCTCAATGACCACTGCTGTGTTTAATCCATTTCCTCACTTTTGCAAACTTATTGACCAGAAATTTATTAATATCTTGAGAATTGCTCTTTTGAACCCTGTTTGTATTATGCTGACCTCTAGTTTAAGATAGCTCTGAGTTGGTGGGGGATGAGCCTGGAGAGGTGGGTTATGGCCAGACCATGATATTTCTGGTATAAAATGGTGAGGAATTTGAGCTTTATTGTGCACACTACATAAACCATTGAAAGATTTTGCATTTTATTAATATCCTAGCCGCAGTGTAGAAGATGAATTGGAGGGAGACCAGGCAAGAGGTAGAGGAACTAGGGGAAAGTTTTTACAATGATCCAGACTATAAGTGATGAAATCCTGGCCTAAGACTGTGAAAACAGGAATAGGAAGTAGGTGTGGAAACAAGCAAACATACTTATGAATTAGGATAGACACACCTTCATGATTAATTGCATCAAAGAGTGAGAGAGCATTAGTTGTCAAGGAAACCTTTCAGCTTCTAGCTTGGAGAATTGTTGGTGACATTCATCCAGAGAAGATATTTAGTTTGACTACCTTTGAGAGTTCAACTGGAAATTAAGATGTGGGGCTCAGGAGAGCATTCTGGGCTAGATATGAAGGATTGGAACTCACTGCCATATGGATTGAGCTGAAGCCTTAGGTTTCTCTGTGGTCACTTAGAGTATGTAGAGTGGAAGGGAAGTGGGCAGGATATTGAATCATGGGAAACATCAAATTGTAAGGGATATTAAGCATATTGGATTTATGGCATCCAAATAGCCTCTGCTTAAAAAGACTCCAGCCATATTAGAGTCTACCCACCATCCTTCAGTTTAGCCATGCCTTAACTGAAAATATCTTCAAAACTTCTATATGCAAGTGTATTCATACCCACAGGACCCAGGTTTAGGACATGAACACACTTTTTGTGGCAGACATGATTCATTCCCTGTGCGTGTGTACACACACATAAACATGTGTGTATATATATATATACATATATATATTTATATATTTATATATGCATATGGACAAATAACATAGACATGTACAGTCACACTCAGACTCATACAGACACATACAACAGACCTACCCTACAAAAGATGTTAAAGGAAGTTTTTCTGGCTGAAAGAATATGATACCAAACAGAAACTTGTGGCAGTTACTCAAATATACCATTTTAGCACAGACACACCAAAGACAGTATGTAATGAATGAGTGTGACTGTGTTCTATTGAAACTTTATTTATGTACACAGAAATTTAAATATCAGGTAATTTTCACATTTTGTGAAATATTGTTCTTATTTTGCTTTTTTCAACCATTTAAACATGCAAAAACACTCTTAGCTCAAAGACAGTGCAAAAAACAGAAGAGAAAGCACATTTTCCACATAATCTATAGATTACTAACTCATCTTATAAATACAGCAGATAATGACAGAAATTATTAGACTGAATAAAAAAGCAAAATGCAAACATATCCTGTCTACAAGAAATCCACTTAAATACAAAGACATAGATAAGTTAAAAAGTGAAAGGATATAAAAATATACCATACAAATGCTAATCAAAGAAAGATGAATTAGCTATATTAATAGACAAAGTAGGCTTCAGAACAGGAAAAATTGTTTGGGATACAGAGGAACAGTACATAATGATAAATTGGTCACTTCTTCAAGAAGACATAATCCTGAATGTGTTTGCACCAAACAATAGAAATGAGGAATAACTGATGCAAAAATTGATAGCTTGGAAAAGAGAAATAGACACATCTACAAATATACTTGGAGACAACACATCTCTCAATAATTGATAAAGCAAAAAAGTATAAAGTAAATAACGATATAGATGGCCTGAAAAAGTTACAGGTTGATAGTCATCAGTTTTTCCATTTTTTATATATGATGTCTCATTATGTTGAGGGAAATAAGCCAAATGTAAAAGAACAAATATTGCATGATCTCACTAATATGAACAAAATACAATGAGTAAACTCACAGAGATAAACTCTAGAGTATAGGTTACTGGGAGATAAAATATGGGAGTGATGCTCAATGTATGTGGAATTTTTAATAAGGTTTATTGTAAAAGTGTGGAAATAATAGAGTTGATGGTAACACATTATAGTGAGTATAACTAACACTGCTGATTTATAAATGTGATTGTGACTGAAAGGGGTAGTCTGGGATGTAAATGTCAATTGAAAGGAACCTAGAGAACAATCTAGGGAATATATAACAGTGATTTTGGTGGTGGATGAAGATTGTGATAATAGTATAAATATAAGCATGTCTTTCATTTACAAAGTGTTAAGAATACGGTGATACATGGGGAAAATTACAACTAATGGAATGTATGTGTAGCAGTTTGGCATTACTTATGAATTCCAAAAATAGATATTGGATTATGCTTGTAAACTGGTGTGTTCTTCTGGGCATGATTCAGTTATGATTAGGGCTTTGATTGGGCCATGTCAGTAGGACCAAAGGGTGGGGACTCAGAGATAAAACTACATAGCAGAACAGAGGAGTTAGTTGGAGCTTTGTTGTTGGAGTTGTCATGCTGAGTTTTGAGCTGAAGCCCTATAAAGTAAGAACACAGAGGAGCTTGGTCATGAGGAAGGAGAGAAATCCCCAGGAAAAGAGTTAATTACCTGATAGTGGACAGCTGGCCTTGTGGAGATAGGCAAAGCCTAGAAAGCCTCATAGTCTACAGCTGACCTTGTAGAGGTAGCAGAGGTGCTGAGCCTGGAGACAAGCCCCAGGAAAAGAGGAACCCATGAAGCCTGAACCCTCATAGACATTGGCAGTCATTTGCTCCAACATGTGGAAATAAACTTTGGTGAGAGAAGTAACTTGACTTATGGCCTGGTAACTGTGGGCTTCTACGCCAAATAAATACTCTTTATAAAAAACAACTGGTCTGTGAATATTCTTGCTGTCCTGATTTTGTGATAATCAGGGTAGACTAAATATTTGCTATATTAGAAACCATGCATGTTCCCCCAGACCTAGTTTTTCTCTCTAGGACTGGTTTTTAGAATGCTGATTTATTATATGACCACCCTGTATGCAAAAGACTGTAACTCTAAGAATCTTTGGTCAATCTTAGGAAATGTAGCTGGGGCATGGATGTGGCTCAAATGGTTGGGCATCCATCTCTCATATGCAGGGATCTGGGTTTGATCCCTGGGACTTCCTGGTAAAAATAAAAAAAAGAAAAATATAGAAGGCACTTGGGCCAGCAGGTCCCATGCATGGGTGAGCCCCCCAGGTCCTGTGCATGGGTGTGCTGTCAGTCCCCATGCATGGGGGCACCATCAGGCCCTGTGAGCCACACTGCAAGATGATGACATAACAGGAGTGACACAAGGGAAAGCCAAGATGAGATGCACCTAAAAACCAGGAACTAAGTTGGCACAGGTGGTAGGATGACTCTCACCCACATTGAAGGTTCTGAGGATTGAATCCCAGTGAAGACAGGAGGAGAGGGATGAGAAGAGAGGGCAGGAGATGGACACAGAGAGTTGCCCAGTTAATGGACATAGAAACAGCAAAAATGGGGGGGCAAGGATGGATTAAAGTAAATAAATAAATAAGTCTTAAAATATGTATATATATAGGGGAGTAAGTTATGGACTATACTTAGTAGTAAAACTTTGATGAGGCTCTTTCATAATTTCTTAACAAATGTTTCACAATGGTGCAAAGTATTTGTGGCTGGGTGATGTATGGGAACCCTGTTTGATGTTATAAATGTTTACTTTGTAAATTCACAATGTTTATTGAACACTTATTGGTTATGTATATCCATGTATGAATGATATACTTCAATAAATTGTTTAAAACAACAACAACTGGTTTCTGGTATTTTTACATCAGCACCCCTTTGGCTGATAATATAGTATGGATGATAGTTAACAGTAACATTGTAATATTTTTGCAGCCATAAGTGAGTGTAGCTATTGGGCAATTTGATGTAATTATGAATTCCAAAAATTTAATTGGATCATGCTTGTAAACTGATCTGTTAATCTGGGCATGATTAAGTTATGATTAGGGCATTGACTGGGCCACAACAGTAGGGTGTTGAGCCCCACCCCTTGGTGGGTGGGGAAGAAAATATAAAAGGCATCACCAAGAACAGAGTGGCAGCAGTTTTGAGTAGCAGTTTTGATGTTGGAGTTTTGATGTTGGAGAAAAGGCGCCGGGATAGAGACAAGCCATTCACTGAGAGTTTACAGCTGGCCTTGTGGAGAGAAGCAAAGCCTAGAGAGCCTCATAGTCTACAGCTGACCTTGTGGAGGAACCAGAGGCACTGAACCCAGAGAGAAATGCAGCCCAAGGAAGACAGGAACCCAAGAAGCATGAACCCTGGAAAATGTCAGCAGCTGCCTTGCTCCAACACGTGGCAATGGACTTTGCTGAGAGAAGAAACTTACGCTTTATGGCCTGGTAACTGTGGGCTTCTATCCCAAATAAATACCCTTTATAAAGACCAACCTATTCCTGGTATTTGCATTAGCACCCCTTTTGCCTGACTAATACAGAATTTGGTACTGAGGAGTGGGGAAGTGCTTTTGCAATTACCAAAATGTTGGAATGATTTTATAAATGGGTAAGGGGTGTTTTCTGGAGGAATTGTGAAATGCTTGATGGAAAAGGCCTAGAACACTTTGAAGAAACTGTTGATAGCAATATGGACACTAAAGAGACTTTCTATGATGCCTTAGATGTAAATGATGAAACTATTATTGGAAACTGGAGGAAAGGCGACCCATGTTTTAAAGTTGCAGAGAACTTAGCAAGATTAACTCCTGGTGTTATATTGAAGACAGAATTTGAAAATGGTGAACTGGAGCATTTAGCTGAAGAACTTTCCAAGGTAAACCCAGAGAATGTGGCTTGGCTTCTCCTTGCAGCTTATAGCAAAATACTAGATGAGCAAAATACACTAAGGACTGAACTTTTGGGCAGAAAGAAAACAGAAGCTGATTCCAGAACTTTCAAGTTTCTGGAAATTAATTTCCCAGATAAAAGTGCCCCATTTGAAGACTTAGCTAAACCTGGAACTTGTAAATCAGAATTGAAGATGCAGTTATCTTGGAAAGACTTGTGGAAATTCTTACTGTCTGATGGCTTAGACCCCTGCTTCCTGCATGCTAAACCAACAAAGTTTTTGAGAGAGCTGTATGAACAAAACCACTGTCAGCTTGGACAAAAGAGGACATGGAAAGGAGAGATTGAAGGAAAAACAGCTTTAAGAAGAAAACCGTGGAAGCAGAGATCTGGGATTAAGACATCTCCTTGGGCTAAGAGAGGAACCCCACCCATATGTACAGAGAGGGTGAGTTTTCCCCAGCAGTTGAAGAGGGTGGATGTCCCCACCCAATGTTCTGGGAGAGTTTTGCCACCCCAGGGTGCAAGGAGGGTGGAGCACATTCCTCAAAGATTAGGGTGGTTAAGGTCAACACCCCATAGGACTGAGAGGGGTGTACCTGTCCCGCATGGGTTAGAGAAGGCTGGGTGGTCAACCCATTGCTCTGAGAGGGTTGAATCTGTATGCCAAAGGTTAGGGAAGGCCAGGTGGTCAACTCTTTGCTCTGAGAGGGTTGAACCTGTATGCCATAGTTTAGGGGGAATGTTGTCTTCACCTCACTGTACCTGGGGGGCTAAGACTCTAACCCAAAGATTGGGTAAGTTGTGGCATTCATCCCAACACTCTTGGAGGGTGAGGTATGGAGCTTGGTCAACACCCAGATGCTTGGTAAGGATGGATCCAAGAAAATGGCCATTGGGCAAGCCTGTGGAATGGGTGGGTTCCCATGTGGCCCCAAGGAGAAGAAACCATCATTGTAAGAATGACTCTCACTTTGAAATCGAATGGAGGATGCCCTGCAGGTTTACTGAACTGTAGAGGATCCATGCCTCATGTTTAACATCCCAATTTCTCCTTATGATAATGAAAATGTTTATCCTTTGTCTGTCCATTTGTGTATTGGAGGCAGTTAAATGGTTTTGTAAGTTTCAGAGGTCTACAGCAGACAGGATTCTGCCTGAAGAAAAACTGTATTTCTTTAAACTGCCTATGATATGATTTTGTACTTGAATTGTTACTGATTTAAGGTTTTTTGAATATTGTAATGTATTTTTGGAATTCAGAGGGTGGAGTGCAGCCATTGGGCAATTTGATGTATTATGAATTCCAAAAATATAATTGGATCATGCTTGTAAACTGATCTGTTATTCTGGGCATGATTAAGTTATGATTAGGGCATTGACTGGGCCACAACAGTAGGGTGTTGAGCCCCACCCCTTGGTGGGTGCGGGAAGAAAATATAAAAGGCATCACCAAGAACAGAGTGGCAGCAGTTTTGAATAGCAGTTTTGATGTTGGAGTTTTGATGTTGGAGAGAAGGCCCTGGGATAGAGACAAGCCGTTCGCTGAGAGTTTACAGCTGGCCTTGTGGAGAGAAGTAAAGCCTAGAGAGCCTCATAGTCTACAGCTGAATTTGTGCAGGAAACAGAGGCACTGAGCCCAGAGAGAAACACAGCCCCAGGAAGAGAGGAACCCAAGAAACCTGAACCCTGGCAAACATCAGCAGCTGCCTTGCTCCAACGCGTGGCAATGGACTTTGGTGAGAGAAGAAACCAACACTTTATGGCCTGGTAACTGTGGACTTCTACTTCAAATAAATACCCTTTATAAAGACCAACCTATTTCTGGTATTAGCATTAGCACCCCTTTTGCCTGACTAATACAGTGAGTATAAGGGGATATGGGATTTTTACTTTGGGAGTAATAAAATGTTCTAAAATTGACTGAGGTGATGACATAACTGTGATGAAAATGAGAGTGAATGAGTGTACACTTTGAATGGATTTTACAAAGCATGGGACTCTATAACACAGGGAATCCAGTGGTAGAAGAAAGGCTGTGGCCAACAGAAAAATATTATAACATTCTCTCATGAACTATAACAAATATATAATACTAATTCATGGTGTTAATAAACAGATGGATTGGGTAAAATATACAAAATATAAGATATTGGCTATAGTTAGTTTATAGTTTGTAACAAATGTTTCACAACAGTGTTAGGTGTTGGTGGTGAGGTCAAGTATGGGAGCCCTGTATGATGATATGCATGTTTGTTTTATAAGTTCAAACATCTACTATATACTTAATGTTTAGTTATGTACATGTATGATACACTTCAATAAAATTTTATGAAAAATATATGAATACGTCCAAGTGCCCATAAGGCATTGTCTCAGTGGGTGGAGACACACAATAACTGAAAGAATACTAAATTCCCATCCTAAGGAGTCCTGTTACATTATCTGATAGAATGGCAAGAATCCCCCAAGTACAAGGGCAGTGCCTAGTAAAGAAAGATAGACCATTATGCCATGTTCTTGATATTTATGAATGTTCTTATAAACCTTTTCTTGTGAAATTGAAACTTAGCCTATTATTATATATTGCCTGAGCTGCCTACTGAAATTCTCCTTGTTGCTCAAATGTATCCTCTCTCTAAGCCAAACTCAGCATATAAACACACTACCTTCCCCTCCAGGCGTGATATTGACTCCTGGGATAAGCCTCAGAATCTCTGGTGGTCACTGCCTTTATTTATTTTATTTATTTATGCCCCCCTTGCTGCTTGTGCTGCTGTGTCCATTCGCTGCGTGTCTTCTCTGTGTCTGCTTATCTCCCCCTTGCTGTGAGGTCTTGCCGCATCAGCCCACGGCGCCGCGCGAGCCGGCCTGCCCTCACAAGGAGGCGCCGGGAAGCGAACCCGGGGCCTCTCATATGGTAAACAGGTGCTCTGTCCA
>JAQZBX010026988.1:0-28638 GCA_029593785.1 Cabassous unicinctus
AAACTTCTCAATATGTAAGGAGTTCTAATATGGCAATATTGTACTTGGAACCTAAAATACTATGTAGCATATATTATAAAATTCATTGAAACATTTAATAAAGATTCACAAGTAAAGTTAAAATGAGGTTCAGCCATGCAATTTTGAAAAAGGAATTAGTGGGATTTATAGAAATGAAAGCAAGTTATGGTGTAAACTAAAGATTTATTGAAAATGGAAATATTCAATTAAAATAGTTAATGAGCTTGAAGATATATGTGATAAATTGTTCAGAACATTGCACAGAAGAGAAGGAAATGAAATTTCCCATTCACACACAAGATACAAGTTCAGGAATAAGAAGAATAAAAATGAAAGAAAAATAAAGAGAAGCAGGGAGGTGTTGTTTCATTAGTAATGGCTGAAACTTCCTTATCAGATATATAAAAATGAATCTATAAATGGTGCGCCAAATATCTTTTTTTTACCCTTCCAGGTACAACTGTTTTCTCACTCCATTCTGCTTTGTTTATTGGAGATAAACTTCTTGAGTTGCATCAGTCTGCTCACTGCTCTTGACTTCCTCTCTCCTGCTTTTATTTATTTATTTTCTCCTCAAATTACTTCTTCTTCTCACCATTTCAGGTCTAAAGATGAAAGTGCTTACCAGCTGTTACAACGCAGGTACAGCGCAGGTACTTAGCAACTTTGTAAGTACCTGCTTCAGCAGAATGAGATGGTGCACATTACACGAAAAAACATTGACGTGGATATGACCAATATTCCAATAAGCCACAGCTATGAACATGCTAAACTTTACATATGCAATTTAAGGAACCACAAAAATTAAGGAGATATAAATGGCAATCAGGTATGGTCAGGCATATTGCAATCAGGTATGGTCAAGCATATTGCACAGTATCAGGAAAGTATAAAATGTGGATGAAAATTCCAGCATACAGAAGAAAGGATTATAATATATAAAGTGTCTCAATTGGGGTTCTGATCTCAAATTATCTCCCCACAAATTACTTATTAAATATGAAGTAGAAAAGAGTAACTTTACAGAGAGGGAAACTGGCAGACACCATATTTTCCAAGTGATCAAAGTTAATTGAACAAGTGTTGGAACATATTGATATCTTCTTCCTCTTTATTAGATACACTTCTGTAGTATTGCCAAATCTGCATAACCTGATTGTAATCACCAGGAAAACTAAGATGAATCTAAATTGATGGACAGTCTGCAAAATCAACGGCCTTCACTTTTTAAAATGTCAGTGATGAAAAATAGAGAAAACTAATTAAAAAGATATAAGAAAAGTTTGTGCATTTACTCTTAGAATATAGGTTTGATATAAAAATAGATATAGCTATTGATGAATATATATACAAATGCCTTGTTGAAAACTTTAAGACATTTCCACCCAATATGAAGAATAGATTAAACACTGGGTTTATAGTATATCTCTTATTTTGTGTTGTTATTAGATTTTGCTTTATTCAAGTATAGGCTACATTTAAAATTTTGTTTAATCTTTCTGCTTATTTAAATGCTGATGGACTTTCTCATTGAATAATATGCAAATATTTTCATCCTTCAACATGCTTTTTGCTTTTAAATGAATACTATGATTTTAATATTCTTATTTGGTGGGGAAGGAGGCTATAATTCCTTGAAACCTTGATCTATTCTGAACGCTTCAAATAAGATATGAATATTTAGTGTCTTAACAGTGAAAATAGTTGAATAAGATTTTGTAATCATTTTTTTAAAAAGATTTATGTATTTATTTATTTATCCCCCCCTTGCTGCTTGTGCTTGCTGTGTCCATTCGCTGTGTGTCTTCTCCGTGTCTGCTTATCATTTTTATTTGAGGTTCACAGTATTGCAATCTCCTTCATTTCCACTGTCAGAAAAAAGATCTCCTATATTTCATAAATTTTCTGTATTTAAGTTGGAAGTGCTAGTCCAGCGCTATGATACAATTTACATCCTCTGATCTATTTTATTGTTCTATATTAGTAAAATGTGTGGCATGCATTAGACAAGATAAAACAAATGAAATTAGACAAAACATAATTTTGGTTAAAATGACAGATTTAAATGTACGTTTGTATCTACTTCCTCCCCAAACACAATTAAATGAAGGTGAAATGAATTTTTTTTTAACAATAGTATATATTTCAATTTTATTTATTCCTTGAAACTGCCCATATTGCAGAGTTTTCACGGATGAAATATGGAACTGAGCAGATTTTTTTTCCTACAAAATTATGGTATAAACTTGCTCAATTTTCTTATTGCTAATGAACCTTACAGGTGCACAGTTTGCAAAATAAACCCCTTAAGGACTGAATGCATGCAACATGCTGCAAGGTACAAGAAATAAGCTAAAAATGAGCATATAAACCTACATCTGGACCAACACAGTACTGAATGCTGGCAAACATGTATCACAACACAGAGAAAAATTAATAAAAGGAGATACAGTTCTGTCCTGAAAGGGTTAAATAGAAACCCTAATATATTATTGTTTCCAACCATCCAGCCCACATTATAGTGCTTGAAAAAAAGTCTGGCACAGAATTACCCACATTTGTTCAGTACTCATCAGAACCACAGCTGCTTTTAATTAAAAAGTAAGTAACTTGGTTAATAATTGAATAGCATTTGTTTCAAAAAGGAACCCCTTGTGGATTACCTGGTTAATATGAAAAGTTAGTTTAGCTCTCATAAACTGCATTGGAAATTCCCTGTTGAGGGCACAGACAGTATCAGTTTCATTTTAAAAAGAAAAACTAACCAGTTATGATCACAAATAAGTCTGTGAAGTAAGAGTGATAACTTTTTCATTAATTAATATATATATATATGAGGATGCTTTTAGTTGCCAGAGTTTAAGAAAAGTCAGCAGATTAAATATTACACTAGTGTTCAACTCTGAAATCATTCAAAATATAAAAGGCATTCAACATTTACTGCCTTTAGCTTGTCTTCCCAAAGTATGTAATAAATTCAATGGAACTAATAAAAACTTACTGGATCACAGGCTTAGCTGCTATGCATCTATTTTTAGAAATTGCATAGAATCACAATAGCTTAAGATAAAATTCCAACACAGTACTTAAAAAAAAAATCCAAAACTTAACATACTATACTTTAACTGAAGGATTCATCATTCCAAGAAGAGTCTTTATGACCTTATATGACCAGCATCTCTAATAATGCCATCATTTGAGGAGGGGATATGTTCTACTGCAATGGAGGGCAAGGGTCCAGTAAATTATACTCTGAAAATAATTCCTAAACCCATGACAAATACATTTTTAAAAGCAGCTGACAAAAGAACAGATAACAAGCTATGACAGACAAATCATTTCACTTTTTAATCTGGCGTATAAAACAGGTGAAGAAAATGCCTGTATGTTACATTCAATTAATTCACTGAAAGAAAAAACTAAAAAAAAAAATAAACTTTTTGTTTTTTAAAAGCTCATTTGAATAAAGCCATGAACTGGGATAATTATTTTGAGCTGCAAAGCTGGATAGGGTTGTTTGTTCTTTTAAAAAAATATCTCATCTCTTATGGGTTAATTTAATATAATTTCTCAAGTAAATACCAAACCTGGGAAGTGGAGGAAACTTGTGGCCCATTAAAAGAAAAGTAGCACTGAAAAAACTTCCGAGCTCTGAACCAAAAACACTGATTAATGACTACTTCCTTGTTACTTCACAGAGAGAAGAATAAATATTACCCAGTATTAAGCAGGTGTGCAAGTAAAAGGCAGTAAACAGTTAAAACAAACAAACAAAAAAGATAAGGCCACAATGAGTTCTGCTCTAGGTCACTGAAACAGATTTAAGATGTGAGGCAGGATTAATTTACAGGAGACAAGTTAGTGACTGGAGCAGTTGGTAAAGAGAAGGCTTTATATAGTGTAATGCAACCTGTGAATGATTTAAAAAGGCTTGCAAGAGAAAACCACAGTAACTGATTTAACCATTTAATGTGTTTTACAAATGAATTTCTCCTTGAAAACAGAGGGAAGAGTTATTTAAAGATGCAAGGAATTATATTTACAGTGGCATAGTCTGAACAAGAAACAGTGAATGGTGAAGATAGCAAAGCTGGAAGAAAAAAAAAGATGCAACAAATAATGATTTTTTAAGTCTATTGATGGAAACTTTATCAAAATAGCCTAGGACACTATTGCTAGGTCTCCTCAGAAAACTAACAATAGATCTTCCGTATGATCCAGCAATTCCACTGCTGGGTATATACACAAAAGAATTGAAAGCAAAGACATGAAAAGATATATGCACACCAATGTTCATAGCAGCATTGTTCACAATTGCCAGAAGTTAGAATCAGCCCAGGTGCCCATCAACAGATGAATGGATAAACAAAATGTGGTACATGCATACAATGGAATATTACTCATCTGTAAGAAGGAATAAAGTGCTAAAACACGGAATAACATGGATGAATATTGAAGACCTTATCTTGAATGAAGCAAGCCAGACATTGAAAGATGAACAGTATATGACCTCACTGATTTGAATTGAGGAAAGTGAGCAGTCTCTGGGAACCATTGTCTGAAAGATAGGCTAACAAGGGAGAGAAAGAGAAGAGTAGGTTGTGAGCCATGTCCCATATGGACATATTCTATGGTAAAGTGATAGAGTATAGTGACAGGTGGGTGGTGATATTACTGGGTTTGGTGGTGCAGCATTGACAGGTGAGTAGATTAGGAAGGGCAGGTTAGAATACCCAGGGCACGTAACTATGATTCTTGTCATCCAATGAGTCAAGACAAAGGAGTGTCATGTGCCCCAGGGGGATGGGGAGGAAGGAAAAGAAAAGATCGAACAAGGAGTATTTGGATGTCATGAGAAAACTTTTTCATTACCTTACAGTAATGGACACAGGACATGGTAAATATCATCATAAATTATTAAACTGTACCATCTAAACTGTAAACTATACTGTAAACCATTGACAATGTTTAGTAGCTATGTTTGACTATCTGTATAACAGTTATGACAATGCTACCATCAACAACAACAAAAAAAAAAGGTTTTAATATCGGGTGAGGAAAGGGGAAGGAGGTTGGGTATATGAGATTCTCTAGTATTCTGTGTGTGACTTTGCTGTGACCTAAAACTTCTTTGAAAATTAAATGAAAATTTGGGCGACACTGGGCCATGAGAGGGGGAAGATGCCACGGTAAAGACTGGACACCCAATAATGCAGTGATAAAAGGAAAAAAAAAATTTAATTTTCTGTTTTTTTCCCATTTTTTGAATGTCCCAATCCATTAATTATATTTTATTTTAATTTTTTTCTGAGTTTCCATTTATTTTATCTCTTTCATTTAAGCTTATCATTATTATTTCATTTTCCTATTAATTGTATTTGGTTATTATATGGGCTTCACCTTCAAGGAAGTTTTAGATCACAGAAGGGTTACAATGGGGGTTGCAGAGGATCATTGGTGGGGGGTGTCTGGGATGGGGGATTAATGGGAAGAAGTTCATCTGAATATACATGAAAGATATATTAAATTGTTCAAATAATCAAGGGGTGGGTCACGGTCACGGTGGGTAGACAATCACTCAATAAGTGAGGGAATACTGAATTCCCAGCCTGGAGAGCTCTGACACATTCTCCAAGGGAGAAGCAACAGTCCCACAAGTGCAGGGGCAGTGTCTGGCAAAAGAGGATGGTCCACTGATGGGTTCTTGTTATTGATGACTAACCTTATGAATCCTTGCTCTTGCAATTGAAACTTAGCCTACTGTTATGAGGTGCCTAAGGGTTGCCACCTGAGAGCCTCCTTGTTGCTCAAATGTGGCCTCTCTCTAAGCCAAACTCAGCATATGAATTCATAACCTTCCCCCCAACGTGGGACATGACTCCCGGAGATGAGCCTCCCTGGCAATGAGGGATTAATACCAAGTGTCTACTGGCAATATGACTGGAAAAAGACCTTGAATAAAAGGGGAAAGGGTAAAGACAAATGAGTTCATGTGGCTAAGAGACTTCAAAGAGTGTCGGGAGGTCATCCCAGAGGTAACCCTTATGCACACCTCAGTAGGATCTCATAGATCACCAAAGTGGATATCACTCCAAACAGAGGGGCTCCTGAGGGCTCTGGAGACATCCAGGTCCTATATAAGGGGGGATAGCTCCAGAGATTGATGCCTAATCAGCGGACTCTACTTTGGAATCTGTGCTCCTGAGAATGACAGAGTTGGACTCAAATAAGTCCTCCCTGCACCTGGTCCATCAGTGCCTTCTATTCAAACCTATATGTTATTCTGGAGTTCATAGGTGTACTTCCAGGGACTGGAGCCTCTGGCCTGTCCATGTGCCAGCTGTGCCTGGAATCTTGGTGGAGCTGCAACTCCTACTCTGCAGCTCACTGAATTCACCCAAGTGAGTCACCTGCTGAGGAGATGATGATGGACAACGGCCATCCCAGGGAATGGAGAGAGCTTGCAGCTGCAGGCAGGATAATCCCATCCAACGTATCCATGGGATATAAGCCCCCTCTCACTTGGAGGTGGAGTGGACATCATCATCCCAGACTCCTCATCAACATAGGAGGAGCTATGGACTAGAGTGGACTTAATGGTATTCTATTGTAGACATATTGTGATTCAAGCAATGGAAGAAATTACAACATTGATGTGGAGCCAGCGGCCACTGGATGCTTTTGGGGCAGGGAGAGGGAAAAGCAGTTGTAAAACAGGGGCGTTTTTGGGACTTGGGAATTATCCTGAGTGACAATACAATGACAGGTATAGACAATTTTACATCAGCATATAACATGCAGAACTGTGTGGGTGAGAGTGTGGTCTACAATGTGAACTATGGTCCATGCTTAGTGGCAAAGCCCCAGGATGTGTATATCCATTGCAGGTGATGTGCCACACTAATGAAAGATGTATATGTGGGATGTTGTTGGAGGTATGGGAAGTGGGGAACATGGGAATCCCTCTAATTTCTGTGTAACATTTATGTAATCTAAGCATCTTTTAAAATATTTAAAAACAAGAGTAAAAGACAAAAGTATTCCCTTTGGAAACAAATGTCTCCTCCCAAAATTCAAATATATAGCTTGATTTTTCATTAAAAAAAAATTATAATTATACCTTACCAGTAAAGTTTGACTATACTATTACATTTTCAAATTTTCAATATTTTTACATTGCTAATAATAAATACTCCATGATGGTTAAAATAAAAAAGAAAAGAAAACAACAACAGTAAAATAATGTTTAACTACTTCTTTGGAATTAATCAACAATATAATAATATAGAATAAATTTCAGGAGGGGTACATGGGAATCCCTGTAATTTTTGTGTAACATTTATGTAATCTAAGCATCTTTTAAAATATATATATATATATATATATATAATAACATTTATGTAAGCAAATGCACATATATGCATATATATTTAGATATCATTTAACAAAAATAATTATGAGATAATATCATCAGATTATTACAACTCAATGTGGCCTATAGCATACAATTGGTATATTTTTCCATACACCCCTATCCTATTATTATCACAGTACATCTGTGGCTTTGATAAAGAATATTACAATATTTCTGTTAACTATAGTCCCTGGTTACATTAATTGTATTTTCCCCATGCGTCTCCACATTTTTATCATCTTACAAGAGCGATGTAATTTTTTCTAGTTCATAGAAGTACATTAATGTATTTGTACTATTAACCACTCACCCATTTGTACAATTAACTCATCCACTTCTGCATTCACTAAGTTATTCAGGCCCTAAATTACTCTCTAGCTTTCTTTCAATTGAAACCTGCTTCAGGAGACAACCCTTTTCAGCCACAATCACCTTATCCTTCCAAATAAATTTAATATTTGGTTTTTCCACTTCTGCACAAAGGCTGATGGGATTTTAATAGAGATTACATTGAATCTGTAAATCAGTTTGGGTAGAATTGACATCTTCACAATATTTAGTCTTCCAATCCATGAGTAAAGAATGTCCTTCCATTTATTTAAGTATTCTTCCATTTCTATTAACAATGTTTTGTAATTTTTGGATTACAGGTCCTTTATGTACTTGGTTAAGTTTTTTCCTGTATGATTGATTGTTTAAGTTGCTATTATAAATGGAGCTTTTTTTCTGATTTCCTCCTCAGATTACATTGTGTTTCTCTATTGATACAGATATTGAGTAAATTATGAGGGAAAACCATGGGCAGGCTTTTGTATTGCAGCCTGTGAGGAATGTGTTCTCCAATGTGTCATTGAGAGGACTACTATATATTGCTGCCAGCTCTGCATCTACATACCATGAAGCATAAATCTCCAGCCAATTGGCTTCAAGGTCCAAGATCAGAAGCAACATTCAGTTGAATTATGTACAGCTTTGGACAGACTGATCAGGACTACAAAGCAATATAAGAAAGCAAAATTTTGAATGAGTAGTAACATAAAAATCATTATAAATGGCTCAAAATATTCTGAGACAGTTAAAGCAACAGGGAAACATTATAAAACATGTAGTTAATACCCTCAAAGAGATATAATATGATTTTGAATCCTCCATTCATTAAGAGAAAAATACATCTCAGGTTAAAGAGAGTTATTGGGAAATTTTATAAATATATTTGTATAGATGCCATTTAAAGCATTAAAAAGATCATTTGGAACAAGAAGAAGTATACATCACTATTACAAGGTGGTAAGAATATGGAGATGCATGGGAAAATACAATTAAGGTAACTTATGGACTATACTTGAAAGCAGTATTGTTATACTCTTGCATCAATGTCAGAGAAGGTACTGTGTTAATTAATAATAGGGGGGTATGGAAAAGTATAGACCATAGTTAATGGTAACAGTATGACCATGTTCTCTCATAGTCTGTAACAAAAGTTCCACAACAATGTAGGGTGATATAGAGGGGTGTTGTTTGGAAATTGTGCACATTATGAATGATTGCTTTGTAAGATAAAAACTTCACTAATAAAATAGGATTTTGATTTGTTTTGTTTTTGTTTTTAATTTCTTTTTAATTTGTAAAATATACTTAGATTATGTAAATGTTACACAAATGATATAGGGATTCCTATATGCCCCACTCCCCACACCTCCCACGCACTCCCACACGAACATCCTTTGTTAGCATAGCACATTCATTGCAATTGATAAATGCATCCTGGGGCTTTGCCATTAAGCATGGACCATAGTTCACATTGTCATCTACCCTCTCTCACACGCAGTTCTGCATGTTATGTGAAGATATAAAATGGTCTATATCAGTCATTGCAACATCACTCAGATTGATTCCCAAGTCCCAAAAAAGGCCCAGTATTACAACTATTTTCCCTTTCTCTGCCCCCAGAACCTCCAGTGGCCACCAACTCCACATCAGTGTTGTGATTTCTTCCATTACTGTAATCACAGTATGTATATATTAGAATACCATTAATTCCACTCTAGTCCATAGCTCTTTTCCCAATTCCAAGGATTCTGGGATGGTTATGTCCACTCCACCTGCAACTGAGAGGGGACTTATATCCCATGGGAAAGATGGGTGGGGCTATATTGCCTGCAGCTTCAGACCCTTCTGTTTCTTGGGATGGCTGTAGTCCATCATCATCTCCCCGCCAGTTGTCCCCCGGTGAGTCCAATGTGCTGTAGAGTAGTTGTTACAACTCCATCGAGGATCCAGGCACAGATGGCACATGAACAGCCCAAAAACTAGTGTCTCTGGACATACACCTACAAACTCCTGCACCAAGTAGAGGTTTAAATAGAGGGACAGATGAACCATGTGCAGAAAAGTCATAATTGAGTCCAGCTCTGTCACTCTGGAAGCACAAACTCCAAAGTAAGGCCCACTGGCAAAGTACCAAACTCTGGAGCTATCTGCCCTGACCACAGGACCTGGGTTTCTCCAGAGCCATCAGGAGCCCCACTATTTGGGGTACTGTCCACTTTGGAAGTTTATGACATCCTGCTGAGATGTGCATAAGCGTTATCTCTGGGATGACCTCGCGGCTCACTTTGAAGTCTCTTAGCCATACAAACTCATTTGTCTTTACCTTTTACCCCTTTTATTTGAGGTCTTTTTCCAGTTGCACTGCTAGTGCAACCCCTTCATGCCAGGGAGGCTCATCTCTGGGAGTCATGTCCCACACTGAAGGGAAGGTAATGCATTCATATGCTGAGTCTGGCTTAGAGGCCATATTTAAGTAACAAGGAGGCTCTCAGGAGATAACCCTTAGGCATCCCATAACAAGAGGCTAAGGTTCAATTTCAAGAGCTAAATCTCTTGAGTCTAGTCATCCATATCAAGGGCCCATCAGTGGATCACCACTGATCCACTTCACCACTTACTGCCCCTACACTTGGGGGACTGTTGCTGCTCCCTTAGACAATGTGGCAGAGCCCTCCAGGATGGTAATTCAGCATTCTCTCAGTTATTGTGAGTCTCCACCCACAGTGACAATTTCCCATTAATATTTGAACATTTTTACATACCTTATATGTTTGCTCAGGTGAACTTCCTCCCATGCATCATCCCCCATCACTGACACCCTACTTCACCAATCCTCCCCCACCCCAGTTTTAAACCTTCTGTGATCCAAAGCTTCTTCAAGATAAAGACATTACAATAGCTGAATACAATTAATAGAAAAATGAAACAATCATGATGAGTTTAAATGTAAGAGATGAAATACATAAAATTTTTTAAAAAACTAAAAATAAAATGATTGGAATATTTTAAAAAATGAAAAATATTTTAAAAAAGAATTTTTTTTGACATTTTGCCTCTCATCACTGCTGTATCTGGTGTCCTGTCTGTACCATGGCACCTTCCCCCACTCATTTCCCAGTGTCTCACTATTTTTCATTTTGGTTTCAAAGAAGTTTTAGGTGACAGCACAGTCACACACAGAATACAGGAGATTCTCATATACCCAACGTCCTCTGCCTTTCCTCACCTATATTGATACCTTTTTATATGTGGATGGTACCTTTGTTATAACTGATACACAAATACTGAAACTTAACTACTAAACATAATCAATAGTTTACATTATGGTTTACATTGAGACTGTACACTTTTATAAATTTTGATGATACATACCATGTCTGTGTTCATTATTGCAAGATCTTGTAGAACACTTCCACTGCCCACTAAATACCCCCTGTTCAATCAACTCTATTACTCCCTTCCCCTCCCCATGGGGCCCATGGTGACCCCCTGTGTTCATTCCTTAGATGACAAGATTCATAGTTACATGCAACAAGACTGATGTCTTGATATATTGGTCTGTCCTCCCCTATTAGGAGCTGCCCATGCTCTCCAACCACCCCCCCGTCTATTTGTGAACAAATCGGTCCTTCTGAGGATGAAAGTCCAACTCCTTCCCGCTAATTATGTGGGTATCCAGCCACTGATACAACACATTATGACAGAATGAGCACTCACACACTCCCTAGAAGTCTGCTTCAGGTGCGCCTTGTCCTGAATGCCCACCCCCCCATTTAACACTCTAAACCAGTAACCCTTTCTTTTCCTATTGCCATAAGCGCAAAGTTCCCAACTTTGTACTTTCAATCACATACCCACAAATGCCCAGTGTTCATCTGAACTCTCTCCCAACCCTCCCCTCAATACCCTTGACCTTCCAACCCACCCTTCCCAATCTATCCCCTGGTCGACCCTGCACCACCCAACCCAATAATATCACTAACTCCTGTCATATCCCTTCAATATGCAACTACACCCTTTCACCTTACCATAGATTACATCCACATAGGTGTTGGCTAGCAACCTTCTCCCTTTCTATTTCTTGTAAACCTGTCTTTAAGACAATAGCTCTCTGAGTCAGCTCAATTTATTAATTCATAACAGTGTGATCATGTACTGTTCATCCTTCAATGCCTGGCTTGCTTCACTGAACATAAGCTCTTCAAGATTCATGCACGCTATCCTGTGTGTTAAAACTTCATTCCTTCTTACAGCTGTGTAATATTCCATTGTATATATGTACCACATTTTGTTTATCCATTCCTCTGTTGATGGGCACCTGGGTTGATTCCAAATTTTGGCAATAGTGAATAATGCCTCTATGAGCATTGTTGTGCATATATCTGTTTATGTCTTTGCTTTCAAATCTTCTGGGTATATACCCAGCAGTGGAATAGCTGGATCATATGGAAGTTCTATAGTTAGTTCTTTGAGGAACTGCCAAACTGTCCTCCACAATCGCTGGACCATTCTACATCCCACCAGGAGTGGATGAGGGTTCCCACTCCTCAACATCCTCTCCAACACTTATAGTCGGCTGTTTTTTAATAGCCACCATTCTATTGGGTATAACATGGTATCTCATTGTAGTTTTGATTTGCATTTCCCTAATAGGTAGTGATGTTGAGCATCTTTTCATGTGCTTTTAAGCCATTTGTATTTCTTCCTTGGAGAAGTGTCTTTTCAGGTTGCTTGCCCATTTTTGATTGGGTTGTTTGTCTTTTTATTTTTGAGGTGTAGGATTTCTTTATACGTGGAGGATATTGGACTCCTATCAGATATATGTTTGCTAAATATTTTCTCCCATTGGGTAGGCTGCCTTTTTACTTGCTTGATAATGTCCTTTGAGGTGCAAAATTTTTTAAATTTTGAAGTCCCACTTATCTATTTTTTTCTTTTGTTGCTCATGTTTTGGATGTGAAGTTCATGAAACCATTTCCTATTACAAGTCCCTGTAGATGTTTCCCTACACTATCTTCCAAGGTCTTTATGTATTTGGTTCTTATATTTAGATCTTTGACCTATCTTGATTTGATTTTTGTTTAGTGTGAGATGATATTCCTCTCTCATTCTTTTGGATGTGGATATCCAGTTCTCCAAACACCATTTGTTGAAGAGAACATTCTCTTCCAGTTGAGGGGCTTGGTGGCCTTGTCGCATATGAGATGACTGTATATGAGAGGATCTATATCAGAACTCTCAATTAAGTTCCATTGGTCAGTATGTCTATCCTTGTGCCAATACCATGCAGTTTTGACCATTTCAGCTTTGTAGAATGTTTTAAAGCCAGGTTGTGTGATACCTTCAAATTTTTTTTTTCATTATGTCCTTGGCAACTCGGGGCCTCTTACCCTTCCAAATAAATTTTGTACTTAGTTTTTCAAATTCATTATTTGTGGATTAGTTTGGGTAGATTGCATTAATTGTGTAGATTAGTTTGCGTAGCCATGATTGCATTAATCGTGTAGATTAGTTTGCGTAGGAAAGACATCTTAATGATGTTTAGTCTTCCTTTCCATGAACAGGGGCTCTTCTTTCATTTATTTAAGTCTTCTTTGATTTCCTTTAACTGTGTTGTGTAGTTTTCTGTATACAAGTCCTTTACATCTTTCGGTAATTTATACCTAGGTATTTGATTCTTTTAATTACTATTGCAAACAGTATTTTTTCTTGATTTCCCCCTCAGATTGTGCATAATTGGTGTATAGCAATACTACTGATTTTTGCCCATTGATCTTATACCCTACAACTTTAGTGAACTCATTTATAAGCTCTAGAAGCTTTGTTGTTGATTTCTCAGGTCTTTCTATGTATAGAATCATGTCATCTGCAAATAGTGGTATTATTATTTCTTCCTTTCCAGTTTGGATGCATTTTACTTCATTTTCTTGACTCAGTGCTTAAGCAAATAGTCCTAACACAATGTTAAATAAGAGCAGTGGTAGTGGGCATTCTTGTCTTGTTCCTGATCTTAGAGAGAAAGCTTTTAGGATTTCACCATTGAAGATGATGTTAGCTGTGGGTTTTTTATATATACTCCCTATCTTGTTCAGAAAGTTTCCTTCTATTCCTATCTTTTACAGTGTTTTTTTAATCAAGAAAGTGTGCTGTATTTGTCGAATGCTTTTTCTGAATCTATAGAGATGATCATGTGATTTTTTTTTCTTTCAATTTGTTTATGTGACATATTACATTGATTGATTTTCTTATGTTGACCCATATTCTTGCATACCCAGGATGAAACCCCCTTAGTTATGGTGTATAATTCAATTAATGTTTTGATGAATGTGATTAGCAAGGATTTTGTTGAGGTTTTTAGCATCTAGGTTCATTAGAGAGATTGGCCTGTAATTTTCCTTTTTGTGGCATCTTTGTTTAGCTTTGGTATTAGGGTAATGTTTATATCATAGAATAAGTTAGGCATTGTTCCTTCTACTTCTGTTTTTGGAAGAGCTTAGGCAAGATTGGTGTTTGTTCTTTCTGGAATGTTTGGTAGAATTCACTTGTGAAGCCATCTGGTTCTAGGCTCTTCTTAGTTGGGATATTTTTGATGACTGAATCTATCTCTTTACTTGTAATTGGACTGTTGAGTTCATTAATTTCTTCTTTCATTGATTTAGGCTGATTGTGAGTGTCTAGCAATTTGTCCATTTCCTCTAAATTATTTTTCAAAGTATCCTCTTATGATACTCTTTATTTCCGTGGGGTCAGTGGTGATATCCTCTTCCTCATTTCTTATTTTGTGTATTTGCATCTGCTCTCTTTTTTTCTTTGTCATTCTGCCTAAGGGTTTGTCAATTTTATTGATTTTATCAGAGAATCAAGGTTTTGTTTTGTTTATTTATTCTAGTGCTTTCTTATTTTCTGTTTCATTTAGTTCTGCTCTAATCTTTGTTATTTCATTCTTTCTACTTCCTTTGGGGTTAATTTGTTTTTGGTTTTCCCATTCTCCAGGTGTGCAGTTAGGTGTTCTATTTTTGCTCTTTCTTCTTTTTTGATATATGCATTTGTGGCTATGAATTTCCCTCTCAGTACATCTTTTGCTGCATCCCATAGGTTTTGATATGTTGTGTTGTCATTTTCATTCGTTTCAAGGTAGTTACTGATTTCTTTTGAGATTTCCTCCTTGACCCAATGTTTGTCTAAGAGTGTGCTGCTTAACTTCAATATCTTTGTGCCTAATCTGTTTCTCTGGCCCTTACTGATTTCCAATTTCATTCCACTCTAGTCAGAGAAATTACTTTGTGTAATCTCAATCTTTCTGAATTCACTGAGATTTTTTTCTGTGGCTTAGCATGTGGTCTATCCTGGAGCAGGATCCATGTGCACTTGAGAAGAATGTATAGCCCACTGTAGTTGGGTGTAGTGTTCTGTATATATCTATTAGGTCTAGATCCACTAACATATTTTGTTAGGCTTTGTTTCTTTATTGATTCTCTGTCAAGATGTTCTGTCTAATGATGGTAATGGTGCATTAAATTCCCCCACTATAATTGTAGAGGCATCTATTTCTCCATTTAGTTTTTCCAGTGTTTGCCTCATGTATTTTGAGGTGCCCTGGTTAGGTGCATAAATGTTTATGATTGTTCTTTCTTCTTGAAGTATTACCTTTCTTACTAATGTAGAGTGTCCATCTTTGTCTCTTACAATAGTTTTGCATTTAAAGTCTATTTTGTCCTATATAGGTATAGCTACTCCCACCTTTTTTTTGGTTATTGTTTGCTTGTAAAATGGCTTTCCAGCCATTTTAATTTCTGCCTCCTTTAATCCCTGAGTCTAAAGTGGGTTTCTTGTAGATAGCATATAGATGGGTCATGTTTAGTTATCTATTCTGCCAATCTGTGTCTCTTGACTGGTGAGTTTAATTCATTAACATTCAGTGTTAGTATTCTCATGGAATTACTTACATCAGTCATATTTTCTTTTGGTTTATCTATGTTATATGTTATTTCTATTTCTCTTCTTGTCTTTTTGGTTGTTCTTCCACTCTTCTCCAACTCTCTCCTGTTTTTACCTTTCAATCTCCAGAACTCCCTTTAGCATTTCTTGAAGGGCAAGTTTCTTATTGGAATACTCTTTTAATTTCTCTTTATCTGTGACTATTTTTGAACTCTCCATCATTTTTGAATGCCAGTTGCTGGATAGAGAATTCTTGGCTGGAAGTTACTTTTTCTTTTAGTACTTTTACTATGTCATACCAGTGCCTTTTTTCTCCATGGTTTCAGATGAGAAATCAGTACTTAATCTTAGTGAGCTTCCCTTGTATATGATGGTTCTCTTTTCTCTTGCTGCCTTCAGTGTTTTCTCTTTGTTTTGAGCATTGGACATTTTGACAAGTACATGTCTTAGAGTAGGCCTGTTTTGATTTATACTGTTGGGGTGCAATATGCTTCCTTTTCATGTACATCCATCTCCCTCAATAGGTTTGGAATGGTTTCAGCCATTTTTTCTTTCAATAGTCCTTCTGTCCCCTTTCCCTTCTCTTCTCCCTTGGGGATGCCTATAATGTATATATTTGTGCATTTTCTGTTGTTGTTCAAATCCTTAAGTCCCTGCTGAACTTTTTCTATATTTTTATCTATCTCTTCTATTACTGTCTGTTTGATTTCAGGTATACAGTCTTCCACATCACTAATTCTTTCTTCTGCTTGTTCCAATCTGCAGATTTGTGCTTCCAGTGTCCTTTTAATTTCTTGGATTGTGCCTTTAATAACCATCATTTCCGTTATCTTCTTATGTATGTTTACAATTTCTTCCGTATGTTCTCACAGTGTCTTCTTAATATCCTTAATCTCTTCCTTCACTTCATTAAGTTGGCCCATAATATTTGTTTGGACAGCTTTGATTAGTTGTTTGATGTTCTGCATTGCTTCCTGGTTTTTAATTGGTTCATTGAACTTGGCCATGTCTTCCTGTTTCTCAGTATAGTTTGTAAATTCTTCTTGCCCTCTGGTCATCTTTTTATCTTGATGGGTTTATTTAGTTGGTTAGCTTTTCTCTCTACTTTAGAGTTCAATTTAGCCACTGGTTTTGTGTTTGTGTTAAGTTTTCTCTTTGACGCTTTTTTCTTCTTCTTCTATTTCCTTGCTCTTTTCTGTTTCCTTAACAATGCATGTCCACTTTCAGGTTTAAGGTACTGGATCTGATATTTTTCTCTTCCTTCCATTCAGAATTTGTGGACTCCTCCAGTCTCTACCATTTTCCAGAGTATCCTAAAATATGTTTTAAAAAGACCATTTGATGTATTATTGAAAATATTTGAAATAGGCTTGTCATACTATAGAATTAAAATGCATATATTTTGTAAATACCAAAGAAATAAATGATTGCCCTATTTCTGAGATAAAAAATGAAATTGTGTTATATCCGTTTTGTCAATATTCTCTCTAGCTACCTAAATATTTATCTTCACTCCACACATTTATTAAATGTTTAGAATGAAAAGGTCTGAATATGCTCTCGATAGTCTTGGAAATAAAAAAAAAATGGTTGTTTAACAATAGGAATGTGATGTTGAAGGCATACCTACTCCTACTAAGACCTAGTGAGCAGCAGTGAGAGCAGAAGGAGAGAAAATGAAAATTACATTAAAAAATTACAAAATAAAATCCTAAGAAAATATTCTTCAGGGAAGAAAGAGTTAAGGCTTTTGACCAATATAGCTTACTTCATACCAGGTATATTAATTAAACATATACACTCAGACATACCAAGGTAAAACACCTGAAAAATAATGAATAAAATAGAAAATTTTAGAGAGAAAGTAAAAGGAAAGAGAATGAGTAGAGTAGAAGATTTTGGGGACTAGAAACCAATGGTTCTACGTATTCAAATATCTGGAGGAGAATTCTTGATCTGTAACTCTCTTTAGGATATAAATTATATATAAATCAAAAGATGTGAAAATTAAACGCATATTTTATCATGCAAAGATCCAGAAATGAAATTACTGATTTTTAAGTGTTACCCAAATATAAAATTGGCCAAAGTTGTCTTTCTCCAAAAAACAGCTGTTTGGATGAGCAAGGTACGAAAATATTAATTTTTAAAAACTGCATTATGAAGTCCTTGTTTATAGTAGTATAGAAAATGAAATTTGATGAATATAAACACATTTTAGATTTTTACTGGAGTTAATATTCTTGGAAAACATAAGGTTTGTGGCATTATTCTCACTTGCTTCTATATTGAATAAAATGTCCTGAGCCATATTGAGCCTATTGGGTCCTTTGTACCAGTTGCAGGTTGAAGACTTAAGTTAAATCATGGTAAGTTTCTTAAGGCTGAATATTTTCTAGGTATGGATTTTAAAGTACAAAGTGTGGTTTCCAGGGAACCAGAACTGGATAAAACTTTTTCTATCTGGTGTGGGTAAACTTTTTTTTTTTTTTTAAAGATTTATATATATTTTTTTATTTATTTATCTCCCTCCTCCCTGATGGTTCCCTCATCTGTCTGCTCACTGTGTCTGTCCCAAAACTGTCCAGATTGGAAGCAAGTATCCAACCACCTGAGCCACATCAGATATCCACTGGCTGTGGCAGTCTGCTGGTTGTGGCATCTGCTAGTTGTAGCATCTACTGGTTGTGGTGTCTGCAGGTTGCAGCAGTTGTGGCATCTTCAGTGGTTCTGGCATCTGCTCCTCTTCTTTAGGAGGCACCAGAACCAAACCCTGGACCTCCCATATGGAAGGCAGGTGTCCAACTGTCTGAGCCACATCCACTCCTTAGCATAAGCTTTTATTTCTCATTTGGTGGGAAAAGTGAATCTTATAGCATAAACAGTATCCAGTGCCTGTGGGAAAATTTCATTGCCATTGATTGTTTTATCTCTCTCTGCTCAGTAACCCCTTTTTCTTCACGTTTCAGAAAGCTTCAATAAATTGAGCACTGCATACATTTTTCATCCCTAGCTCATGAAGGGATGAAAAGCTTCCAAGCCATATCCTTATTGAAGGCCAGTGTTTTAATAGTTCACATTTTCAATAAAATAAGCAACTCCAAGATTTCCAACATTAGCAAGAGCTTCAGTTCTCAATCCTTATCATGGCCTTAATTCCTCATGTGGTTCTATTTCTAATAACTTTATTTATAAGCCCAGACACAGTATAAGAATGAGTGTTATGAGAACATTTTATTTGTTTATTTTTATTTTTTTCTTTCCATTAGACCACTTGCTTTATTTTTGAGGCACAAAAGAATTTTCTCTTCTTTAAACCCCAGTAATTTTACTAGAAGAGACCATTTTAAACAGGAGGCTTCTATAAATCAATCTCTCAATATACTCCTCCTTTTTGGCTGTGACTGTACCCTGAAACTCTCCCAAATGTAGAGACATCAGTTGAAGTACTTGGTGAATAAGGTATGGTCCTATCCATATGATGCTCTTTGTTTTTTGTTCAAAATCATTCCAATCTTTTTTCACAACACTGTGGAAAATCTTTTCAAGAATAATGCAAAACTTAAACAAGTATAGTATTGAATATAATAAACCAGGACACAGAGATGTATACTTCACATTATGGTGTAAACAACAAAAATGTACAGATAATAAAACTATTAATATTTTGCAGGGATAAATGCAAATTTAAGTACATATCTCAAATATAGCTAAACTTCTTTCAAATTTTGTGTCAGCCTAGAGGAAATGGGAAAAAGACATTAAGTTGAAATCAGAGAATGCATATATTTCTTTTACTATTTTCCTTACTCTAGTAATATATGTTAATTTCAATATTCATAGCATCAGAGAATCATAAAGTAATTTAAAATAAGAGTAATCTCATAAACCTTTCAGTTATTTTCTCATACACACTATTTCTGTTAAATTGTAATCAAACTCTTTTTTAAAATGCCGAATCATTGTCATCTTCTTTTATTCAACATCAAAAAATTTTCTAGACATATTACATAAAAGAGTCTGTATCATTCAATTTTTATGAACTTTCTACATTTACTACCAATTCTCTACACTTATCATGACTAGGTTGAGTGAGTTCTGATGTATCCTGTTCTGTGGCCAGCTGGCTTATAAACAGTATAAGTAGCAAAGCTAGTCAAGTTTCTGAGGTCTTCTGAAAATATTAATTCCAATGAGACCAGATAAATTATGCCTATCACTCTTTCTTGGCAGTGTTCCATAAGACAAGAAAGTGTCCTTTCTTTCTTCCTTTGCAGCATCATCCATGGTTATTTGATACAAAATCTAATTGATTCCATTTTCCTTTTGTCAATTCATAGAAAGATTTCTCTTGCTGTCACTCTAGTTCACATTCTTACCAGTTAACAGTTTCTAAGAAAATATCCCACTTAAATTTTTCCTGCCATAAAGCATCCTTTCTTCTAACAGAACTGATTCTCACTATTTATGAAGGGCTAACATTCTATCCAAATATCTACCTGCATGCTCTTCTCTATTTTTTTCAAATCTCTTCATTTAAAGTAATTATTTTAACTACATTTACTCTATTTGTGACTGTCTTGAAGCATTTACACTCATAAACCAATCTTGTTTCAATCACAACTATTTTTCAATGATAAAATAATTAATTAGTAGATATCTAATTTCCATAGTTACAATTTTCATATATGAAAAACTGAGAATTAAAGATTTATAACAATAAATATGTTAGATTTCATACAATGATTATTTTACTTATATACTTCACTGTCATTGCAACATCACAATTATTTTTGTTACCGTTTATGTGAATAATAAAAATAATGTTGATTTTCCTATATTGGTTATATTCATAAGCATTTTGCAAGGTTTTGCCAAATATTTAATGCAAATTGTTTTTATATAGTAATCATAGCAATTACATTTGACTTATTCTATCATCCTCATTTTTTATAAAGAAAAGAAATTCCTTCAAGAAGATAATACTCAGGGTGTTAGATCTCAGTTCAATGAGGCTCAGAGACAGACCAAGGTTCAGGCAGAGAAGTTTAGATCGCTGGCATGGCAGGGGTCTTAATTAAGTCTTCAGACAGCTGCCTTAGATTGAGAGTGCTGCTTTTGAGCTGGGAAAACTGGGGGGGGGGGCTCATAAGGGGCATGTATATATGGCAGGAATGTATATGATGGGAAAATACCAAGTTAGCTTTCCGGGGTTGGAGGGGTGCTCTTTTGGGAACTGCCTGACTGCTTGGGGAGGAATGTTCAGTGGCCTTATAGGGATGGGTGATAAGCAAGGGCCTGAATGGGAACTCTGGTGTCTGAGCACATATGAACTCAGTGGGCAAGAGGTTACAATCTAACACAGTGACTAACTTCATATTATTGAACTAAAGGTTAGGTGACTGGCCCAAAGAAAACTCTCAGCTATTTTTGTTTTCTTTATCAAAACTATGCTTTGTTATTGATCCTTAGAATTTTCCTAACTATTCTCCATCTTTTAAGATTGCATCTTTCTCCTTAGTCCCTGAAATTTGTTAAGTTTCCATCTGCTAAATTTACCTTATGACTACTCCTCCATAGTGTATAATGATGGTTGAATAAACAACTTTGAATATATGAGACAGTTCAGGGATTTTTCTAAATTCCTTATTAACTAAGGGGTATTTAGAAATTACATATTTCACAATTTTATATGTGCAAAACAGTGAGTGGGATTCTTATTCCTCAACAACTGTAAAATAGTTTAAAAACAATGATGTTTTAAAGAATCTAGAGAGTACAAAGGTGTTTCCTTATATCCAACAACAGCAACAACAAAAAGTCAGTTTTTTCATAGTAAAATCTGCACTGGATATCTTGGCCTTTCTTTTGAAATTTTAGGGATTATTTTCATTTTTGTGGAATAATTTCCAATAAGTGTCAAACAAAATACTATTGCATATAAATTTCTTAGTTGTCCTCTAGAATGTACCTCAAGATGTATTTACTCATAGTGTTTTCACTAGTACAATTTCTACATTATTATTGCATCATTATATTTTCAATCTTTTGATTTTGGACTATCTATCAAACTCAGAGATATTCATTTTGCATTTCAGCAAACCAGCAAACTAAAACAAGCATATTCTTCAGCATAAATCATGCTATTAAATGGATATATTTATGTATGTTAATGTTCTTGACACATATCATGCTCTTTCAGTGAATTCAACATTACTCATTTTAAAGAAACACGTGAATTTACACATATAACCCTGAGAAATGAGATGACAAGTGTATCTCCCTTGATATGAATATTTCTTTTACATTATTTAAAGAGATTTTACAAAATCCATGCTCCTATTTCTTACTTCACTAGTGAAATTCAAGGAGCTACTTCTCAGAGAGATTTGTGTATATACCCTAAATCTTATGAATCAGTCTACCTCTGTATTACATAAATACTGTTTTTCTTCAGGAAGTACCCATATGGATCATTTCTCTGACACATCTTGGAGAATTAGTAATTACATCCTCCAGAGGTCAGTTTTACTTCAACTCCTGATTGGTCAGGATTCTTTGGCTATGCACTTGAAATTATTTAAATTTGAAATAGTGTTTATTAGCAATAAACTTAATAAAGAATTATTTAACATAAGGAAGAAGAAATATTGAGGAATGGTTTCTACGTCGTTGTAGACTCAATGCATTTTCAATTTTATGTCTGATTATGACTATGATGTATCCCATTATAATATGTTCAAGACATCATGCAACCCCTGATAAAATTATATTTTCTAATATTTTATACTAATATTATGGCATGAGAAAATTCATATAATATTGAAAAACAATAATGACAAAAAAAGAAAATAATATAATAATTGATCAGTAACTAATAAATGAAAGAAAAATAAATTTTAGAAGGAATTTTACAAGGAAATCAAGTAAAATAAAAAGATGTGTGGCACAGAGTGTTCTCTTTACTAACCAAAAGATAGTGAATGTAATCATTGTATAAGGAACTTATCCCTATATTAGGTGACCATCAAAATGTGAGAAACTACAACTCAGAAATTTTAGGAAATTAGCCAATTTGTCTTTATTCTGAAAATTCTTATTAATAGCTGTCAATTTGAAAAGAACCATTATATTGGGGAAGCTAAAAAAAAAACTGTGGATAGTCTAGGATATGAGTTCAAAATAAAAGTGTTTTTTAACCCTGCAGGATATCAACATAATTTCCATGAAATTCAGCATGGAAAGATTACTAGAAAGGAAACAAATCTATAAAAGGAGAAATCTCTCAACTCAATAAAGGACATTTTGGTTTTAACAGATACAGTAACCCACAAAAATTGTTTCATCGAGCTCCAGCAGATCTTTATTTGGTTTACTTTACCTATTTTAGCCAATTTATCATTATTCTGAAAATTCATATTAACAACTGCCAATCCGGAGAAAATCAGAAAGAACCTTGCAAATGTTAAAAAGCTCAGGGACGTCTACGAAATAGTGGCTCAAAAAATAAGTCTCGACGGGCGGTGGCTGGGGCGGCCGACGGCGAGGGGAGGAGACCGCGCGGAGCAGTTTGGCGGAAACAGCTCGGGCTGGGGAGCAGCGGCGACTCCGGGGGCTGGGGCCAGGGCTTTCTGCGCTTTGGTGAAGTCGCGGCGGGCCACATCTTCCAGCGGCCGTCAGAGTTTGTGGTGATTGTTGCTGCCGTCGCCCCAGCTGCCATCTTCTCCTCCTCCTGGGCCCCTGTCTCCTCCTCTTCCTCCTTCTGCTGAGTTTGGCTGATTCCCTCCGCGCTGCCGCCTCCTCCCGGTCTGGGCCCGCGGTGTCTCATCACCTAGCAGAGCTGCTCTTACAGCTGACGCCACCGCCTGCTCCTGCATCCTCCTGCTCAATAGGCGGCGCAGGCTCCAAGATGTCCAACCAAGTGGTCTGCCTGGAAGCCAGTCACGCCAGGAGCTGGTACACAGCCTCAGGACCTCAGCTGAATGCACAGCTGGAAGATTGGCTTTTACAAGTAAAGTCTACTTTACTTGTACTAGGATATACCTAGTGTGGATCTTGTGCTGCTCATGCTTATAAACAAGTGGATCCATCTATTATCCAGAGAATTTTCACCCTTGGGCCTTTCCATCCTGTGCCCCTCTCTTGATGTGCACTTTCGAGTGTGGATATACATAGGACAACTATGTGTGGCCTTCGTATTGGTCAAAAGATTTATAGAGAACTATGGAAGACAGGAATGTTTGAATGCATGTCTCTGCAGACAGATGAAGATGAACACAGTATTGAAATGCATTTGTCTTACACAGCTAAAGCCATGGGAAGGTCAAAGTTTCCATTACAGTTAATATGATGAATCCTAGGCGGAGATTTATAGATCCATTGAACATCTAGATAAAATGGGTATGAGTATTATAGAACAATTACACCCCATATCTTTTAGCAATTACTTGAAGAAATACAATGATACAATATGTGGAAGATATCCCATTGGGGTATTATTAAATGCTATCACAGAGCTCCAGAAGAATGGAATGAATATGAGCTTTTCCTTTCTGAATTATGCCCAGTCAAGCCAGTGTAGAAACTGACAAGACAGTTCAGTGAGTTATGCAGCTGGAGCATTCAGGGTCCACTGAAGTTCTGAATCCACAGAGATGCCACCTGCACATACTCATACTCTGTCTGGGTCCCAGCCTACACCTTACAAAGATACTGTTCCTGGTTTTGGAGGATTCTGAAATCTCCAATTAACAGAACTTTCTTCTCTTCTTTTCTAGTAGGTTTAGTCCTTCCTTAATTTCATCTCATTTAAAAAATGCTTTATTGTTTAGAGCAGTGGAAGGAAGGCTAGCATCAAAATATTTTGATCAAAAAATATGACAATGTGAAGGCCTAGTTGTGGCAGAAAGATTTTTGAAAGTAACCTGTAAAGCATTTACCATATCTTAATTTTCATTCTTTGCAGACTTGTGCACATATATTTTGCTTTCAGAATTGTTTTGCAAATTGTACACAAAGAAGGGTAGAAGCTTTTTAATAAAGAAATTGCACTTATAAATTATCTGTATTAAATTCTAATAAATCTGCAGTTATAGACAAATACTACCCATGTTGTTCAACAGATACCTTCTATTTTAGTTGCTAATAAAGACCTACACAACTCAAAAAAAAAAAAAAAAGTCTCTACTCACCCCTCCAGTATGTCAATGCATTTAACAAAAGTCAACAGGCAAACTTTGTTGAGTGTAGATAAGACTTCAAATCTATGGAAGGATAAACCCCCTGTAACTCATTAAAGGAAAACTGTGGCTGCATAGAAACAGGTAATCTTAGCAGTGGTTTCACAGAGGCCAAGCAGATCTTTACCTACTTTCATTTATCCAAATTCTCAGTCTCTGTATTTTGCTACTTTAGGCAAAAATGAGAACTCTAAATTATTGATCAGTTGATGGGGGCGGAAATCTGTCCCTGAATGTTTTAGTTAGCCAAAAGCTGTGGAAAGCAGTATAATAGAAATGGGTTGGCTTTTACAATATGGTTCATTGGCTTTCAAGCTTGCATTTCTGAAGCTGAGAGAAGTGTCCAAATCAAGGCCTCATCAAGGTGCTCTCTCCCTGAAGACTGGCTGCAGGCAGTCTTGAACTCCTCTTTCATGTGCGAAGGCACGAGGGAATATCTGCTTGTCTCTGCCTTCTCCTCCAGATGCCATTATTTTCAGCTTCTGTCTGCTCCATCTGTGGCTTTCTCTCTCAGTTTCTTTGGGTTCCTCACTGGGCTGCTGTGTCTTCTCTCTCAGCTTCCATGTCATTTCTCTGTCTCTCTGTATCTATCCCATTTATAAAGGTCTACAGTAAGAAGATGAAGACTCACCCTGGTTCATGCCTTACTAACTAATCCAACCAAAGGCCCTTAACTGAAGTGATCTAATCAAAAGCTCCCTCCCACAATAACTTCAAACCGACAGTAATGGATTATCTGTAAGGACATATTTTTTTCTCAGGTCCACAAAAGCCTCAAACTACCACACTGACAAAGTAAAGATAATGCGGAGTATGTTAAAATACAGAGGAAGACCTGGGCAGAATTATCATTTTGGGATGAGGGGAAAATCAATGGCCAGTAAATCAGTCAATCAATAAATAATATCTTTATTTCATGGAATTATAGAACTTAAAAGAAGATAATCATAGGCAAAATACAGTCAAAATATAATACCTCAGGTTCATTCCAATTTTGCAAATACAATTAAATAGAATTAATATATATCATCAGTTTTCAATATTTTTCTTGCTTTCTGGGATCATTTATGCTCTAAAAATTTTAATTTTATGATTTAAATATATAATTCTAAGAGACCTATATTAATGCAGTTTATGTATATTAGAAATTACCATATTATAAATTATAACTGATGGACATATATACTTATTAAAATTATTAAAACTAATAAATACCTTATATATTAATTTTTAAAACCCTTCTTTATGAACAAATATATTATTTCCCAAATCCAAAATTAAATCAGTGAGAAGAAAGACATAATTTTGCACTTGTAACTATTTCTTTAATCCAGGCTTAGCTGAAGACAGCTGAAAACTCATACATATTGCTTCTTTCATTCTGTTGAAAGGTGTTATTTTGGTTAAATTATATGAGAAAGTGTGGCCTCACAAAGATACATTGTTAGAAAACAAAAGGAATGATTGATAAATACTTTCAGATCATCATTAATAGTTGTTTTTATTTTTTTTTATGAGCAGAAAGCTTTATTGGGGAAAATGATAGGATAATTATTTCAAGATACTCCCACTTTAATTAGCTGAGTTGAAAATACCTCAAAGTTAAACCTCTTGCTTATTTCCAACTTTCAGGGACATGACTCAAATTTTCAAGGAAAGTCATTATATTATGTGTCAACCTAATAGCAACACAATTGTATTTAAATTTGAGAATTTTCCCTCCCCAAAATGAATGTTTTCTGATCTCTGATATCTGAAACATCACTGAAAAAGCCTAATGTCTTTTGCCAAGTATTTCCATTTCCATTCATTCTTCTTTAATCTTAGAGAATGCTGTAAAATGTAAACTGTATGTCAACTTTCTTTCATCTTTTTTTTTATTGTGGGTAAAAATCAATTTTTTCACAATACAAACTAATATTTGTAAAATGATATATAAATATATATGCATATATGTGCATTTGCTTACATAAATGTAATTTTTAATATATTTTTTAAAAGATGCTTAGATTACAAAAATGTTACACAAAAATTACAGGGATTCCCATGTTCCCCATGTTCCATACCTCCCATAACATCCCACATAAACATCTTTCATTAGTGTAGCACATCACCTGCAATGGATATACACATCCTCCGGGCTTTGCCACTAAGCATAAACCACAGTTCACCTCATAGACCACACTCTCTCCCACACAGTTCTGTATGGTATATGATGTAAAATGGCCTATATCTGTCACTGAAAGTTCAGTCAGGGCAACCCCCAAGTCCTGAAAAAGCCCCTGTAATACAACTGCACTTCTGCTCCCTGCCCCGAAAGAATCTAGTGGCCATGGGCTCCGCATCACTGTTATAATTTCTTCCATTTCTTGAATCAAAATATGTCTGCAACAGAATGTCATTAAGCCAACTCTAGTCCATAGCTCTTCCCCAATCCTGAGGGGACTGGAATGGTGATGTCCACTCCACCTCCAAGTGAGAGTGGGTTATATCCCACAGATATGGTGGATAGGATTATCCTGCCTGCAGATGCAGGCTCTCTCCATTCCCTGGGATGGCCATTGTCCATCATCGTCTCCTCACCAGGTGATTTGGGTGGGTCCATTGAGCTGTAGAGTAGGAATTGCAGCTCCACCGAGATTCCAGGCACAGCTGGCACATATGCAGGCCAGAGGCTCCAGTCTCTGGAAGTATACCTACAAACTCCAGCCTCACATATATCTTTGAATAGAAGGGATTGATGGACCATGTGCAGGGAGGACTTATTTGAGTCCAAGTCTGTCACTCTCAGGGGCACAGATTCCAAAGTAAAGCCCACTGATAAGGCATCAGTCTCTGGAGCTATGACCCCTTGTATAGGACCTGGGTGTCTCCAGAGCCCTCGGGAGGCCCTATTTGTGGGGTGATATCCACTTTGGTGTTCTATGAGATCCTAGTCAGGTGTACATAAGCATTACCTCTGCGATGGCCTCCCAACTCTCTTTGAAGTCTCTTAGACACATGAACTCATTTGTCTTTGCCTTTTCCCCTTTTATTCAAGGTCTTTTTCCAGTCATGCTGCCAGTTGGCACTTGGTATTAATCCCTCATTGCCAGGGAGGCTCATCCCCGGGAGTCATGTCCCACATTGGGGGGAAGGCAATGCATTCATATGCTGAATTTGGCTTAGATAGAGGCCACATTTGAGCAACAAGGAGGCTTTCAGGTAGCAAACTTTAGGCACCCCATAACAGTAGGCCAAGTTTCAATTACAAGAGCAAAGACCCATAAGGTTATTGATCAATAACACGAACCCATCACTGGGCCATCCTCTTTTGCCAGACACTGCCCCTGCACTCAGGGGACTGTTGCTGCTCCCTTGGAGAATGTGTCAGAGCTCTCCAGTCTGGGAATTCAGTATTCCCTCATTTATTGAGTGATTGTCTACCCACCATGACCGTGCTCCATCCCTTGATCATTTGAACAATTTTATATATTTTACATGTATATTCAGATGAACTTACTCCCATTAATCCCCCATCCCAGACACCCCCACCAATGATCCTCTGCAGCCCCCATTGTAATCCTTCTGTGATCTAAACCTTCCTTGAAGATGAAGCCCATATAATAACCAAATACAAATATTAGGAAAATGAAATAATAATGATAAGCTTAAATGCAAGAGATAAAATACAAGGAAACTCAGAAAAAAAAAAAA
>JAQZBX010026989.1:0-15330 GCA_029593785.1 Cabassous unicinctus
GACCCCAACCCCGGAGAAGCTGACCACTGAGACTTTGCAGTGTCTGCCAGGGGATTTGGACATGTGCCTCACAGTCATGTGAGGGCACTGACTTGGCTGGATCAACAGGCTGGTTGAGTCCAGAGATCACAGGAGGAGGAGCCATAAGTCAGTGCAGAGCTGAGGGGTGGGGGGTCGGGGGGCAGAGATGAGCTGTGAGACCCAGAAGAGCAAAGCAGGATGAGAGTGAGAGAAAATCTAGAGCTGAGTTGGGAATCCAAGGAGGATCAGGTATATCCAATGAGAGCAGGGCAGAGCAAACTCACAACAAGGTCATCTTGCCAGCCTGTTAATGTTCTTGTGGCCTCAGTTGCCCCAGCCTTGTGTGATGTCCCGCAGCTTCTGATAATGAGCTCAATAAATGCTTTTGGAGCCACTGATTGATGCCTCTAAGCGTGGCTATAGGAAGAGCAGTCCTCTCTGGCTCGAAATGGTTCACTGAGCAGAACCTTAACCAACTCTTGCCAGACTTTCTGTCCAAAAGGTCGTATATCCTACATGAAGCCAGGGGCCTTCTTTTAGTAATTGGTCCAGCCAGCAGAGCTCGCAATTTAGGACAGAAAATGCCCTCCCTAAGGGAGAGAAGTAGTTTTTCTAGGAAAGTCACAATTCTCTCATTTGGTACCTGCCTTAAGAGAATTCATGGCTTGGAGGTTTCGTTTCATCATTTTCTTCAGTTCCTCTCAACAAACCCTTTTTCCTGGGAATATAAAGATGGATAAGGTACCCCTTGCCTTTCTGAGACAAGGGAGGCACATATTCACCTAATTACAACAAACACACTGTGCAGATTGGTAAATATCGAAGATTGAGGAGGGTCCAAAGCAGTGCCATCACAGAGTTCTGATAAGAATTTATGAAGGTCATTTAGGGAAGGCTTTAATATCTATGTAATCTATGGCGATTTGTGGAGAAGGCTCTCAACTTCTCTTCGGAATCCTTTTTCTAGATTGAGGCTTCTAATCTCAACACTTTTGACATTTTCGACTGGCTCCCTCCTTACTGCCGGGTCTGTCTTTGTGAATTGTAGGATATTTAGCAGCATATACGAACCTTCATGAGCCAGTTGCCAGTAGCACCGCACTAGTTGTGATAATCAAAAATGTCTGGAGACTTTGCCAAATGTTCCTTGAGGTGCAAAATTGGCGCTATTTGAGAACCACTGATTTAGATCAAGGGTTAGCAAATTATGGCCTGCAATAATTTTAAGAGGTTAGAAAAATCAAAAGAAGAATATTTTGTGGCACTGGGAAAATACATAAAATTGAAATTTCAGTGTCTATAAATAACGTTTACTTGAACCCCAGCCGTACTTGTTTGTTTACATATTGCCTAAGGTTGCTTTGGTGCTTCAGTGGCAGAGTTGAGAAGCTGTGACAGGGCTGGTCCACAAAACCTAAAATACATTCTTTTTTTTTTTTTAATATACTTTTTTTAAAAAGATACTTAGATTACATGAATGTTACATAAAAATATAGAGGATTCCCATGTGCCCTGCTCCCTACCCTTCCCACATTTTCCCACATTAACAGCATCTTTCAATAGTGTGGTACATTTGTTACAATTGATGAACACATTTTGGAGCATTGCCACTAACCGTGGACTATAGTTTACACTCTGTCCCACACAATTTTGTAAGTTATGACAAGATAAATAATGGCTTGTATCTGTCATTGCAGTGTCATTCAGGACAATTTCCAAGTCTTGAAAATGTCCCCATATTACACCTGTTTTTCCCTCTCCCTCCCCTCAGAATCTCCAGTGGCCACTGCCTCCACATCAATGATAAAAGTTCTTCCATTGCTAGAATCACAGTAAGTCTATAGTAGAATAACAGTAAGTCTACTCTAGTCCATTGTTCATTCCCCAATCCTGAGCATTCTGGGATGGTAATGCCCTCTCCACCTCTAATTGAGAAGGGGCTTAGATCCCATGGGGCTGATGGATGGGACTATCTTGCTTGCAGTTGCAGATTCTCTCCGTTCCTTTGGATGGCCATTGTCCATCATCATTTCCTCGTTAGTTGTCCTGGGTGAGTCCAATGAACTGGAGAGTAAGTGTTACAACTTTCTTGAGATTTTCAGGGCCTGAATGGCACATGGACAGCCCAAAGATTTAAGTCTCTTGGACATACACCTATCAACTCTAGTACCAACTATAGGTTCAACTAGAAGGGACAGAAGAACCATGTGTAGAGAAGTCACAACTGAGTCCAATTCTGTCACACTGGGGAGCATAAATTCCAAAGTATGGCCAACTGGCAGGGTGCCAAACTCTTGAGCTGTCAGCCCTGCCTATAGTGTCTGGGTGTCTCCAGAGCCCTCAGGAGCCCCTCTATTTGAGGCAATATTTACTGTGGCAGTCAATGAGATCCTACTGAGATGTGCCTAAGTGTAACCTCTGAAATGACCTCCCGATTCACTTTGAAGTCTCTTAGCCATATAAACTCACATACATTCTAAATGACCCTTTGCTTAAAAAGTTTGCTGACTCCTGATCTAGATAAGGAATTCTCTAGAGGGAAATTCAGCAAGGGGAGAAGGTGGAGGTGAGAGTTTGTATATAGAATTCTAAGCTTCTCCCAGGCCATTTGCCTTTGCAGTGCTTGGGTGGGGGTGCAGGGGACCTGGGATAAGGATTGGTGAGTAGGTTATGATAGAGCAAGGAAGCTTGAGAGATATGCCTTAGGGAGGTACTTCAAGAATAGAAAATGGGAACCCAGTTGCTTCCTCTTGCTAAAATCAAGGAAGTTCTTCAGGGCAGCTATCTGACCTTAGTGATAGCAAATGTCTCCCCTAGATATAAAATTCTGACATCTATGAAAATTCAGGTGATGAAATCATAACCAGATTTTCCCTAAAACATAATCAGCTTATTCCTCCCGATTGTAATTCTCATTTGAAATCGAAAATCCAAGCCAACTTCCTTTACTTGATGGCAACTGGCAAAGGTCACAGGCCTTAATGTTATGCTTGCTAGCCAGTGATTTTATTCTTTTTCATTGCCATAAACCCAAACAAGCAAGATAATTAGAATAAGAAGGAGACTGAGTTCTTACTTAAAATCCTGAATAAAACATGTTTTAAGTATTTTCTTAAAAAATTTATTTTTGAGGAGAATGTGAATTATTCAGAGGAAATCTGAAGCATAGGGGGGAAAAAAGCTATAAACTGTAGATGTTCTCTATTTTCTACCATTAATCAAAGTGAAATTTTAACATTATTCATATTAATCATATTCAAGAAAATTCATTTGTGTTTGTGGCAGAGACATTGCTCTTCAGAAACCCATTTGCTTTCTTATATTCCCCAGACTTTCAATTGATCGTGAGTGGAAGTAATGTGTATTACTTTTAGGCTGCAAAATGGAGATGGGCCATTCAACCTACATTAAACTTTGCAAGAGTAAGAAATAAGCCTTTATTGTGATACTTTTGGGGTTGTTTGTTACAGCAGGAAAGCATAATCTATCCTGGATGATACATTGTCCCCTAAAGTTACAGTTGCACATATCAGCTTTTATGAATCAATCTATCATTCCTAACAAAAGTGGGTATTGAGCATGTTCTTTTATATAATTCCCAGACATCACTGGCTTAACAGATAATGGCACCAAATTTAGAAAGAACCTTTCTTTTCTTTTTGACCCTTTAACATTTGAAGTTGTCATAGCTGCATGTACGCCTTAACAATGCTAGAAGATTGATAGAGAACTGTTCTGATGTGCTTTCCACAGGGAACATGGCAAATTGGCTCTTCTGCTCATGACAGTACATAGAACACTTCTTGGCACATGGTGGCATTTAATAAATATTTGTTGGGAGAATAAATATTGGAAGCATGCCTTAGAAGAACAATAGGTTGTTTAAATATCTATAGGTTTGTTTTCTAATTAAATTACCAGGCTATTTAACTTTCAGTGACTATCAATGTCAAAGACAGCGATTTCCCAGTTTGGCAGGAAGCTACATGCCTTGCCACATATTTGATTTTACAGAACTCTTTGCAAACTCAGTGAAATTCAGAATAACATAAAGCACAAACATAGGCTGTGAAGGCAGACCCTGTTTTAAATTCTGGTTATATCTTTGTAATATTTTACAAATTATCTTAAAATCTCCAGCCTTCAATTCCTTATTGTTAAACTTATGGTAATGCTTATATTATAGAATTATTATACTAAATGAGAAGGTGTATGTAAAATACTTACTCTAGTGCCTGTCACACAGTTAAGTATTGAATAAATATATTATTGTATATATTGTATGTAGATGTGGAAAAGTTACTTCATATTTGCTAAATTATTAAAAAAATACGTTTCAAAAATTATTGTCTGTTCACCTCTCAATAATGCAATAAAATATATAATATTTCAAAGATTCTGGGGTGTGGAAAAAGGTAAGTTAGGCTGACTCTGTCTGAATAGTAAAATCAACATCATAATGGATATTGGTAAAGTCAATATATCAGAAACATCACATTCATTGTTGCATTCGATCCTCATAAAAAACCATGAAGTTGAATGTATTCCTATCTCCATTTTACTGATGAGGAAGCAGAGATTGCACAGGGTTCCATAGTACAAGACATAGTAAGATAGATAGTTGGAACTCTGATGGTAAATTCTAGGACCTTTCCTTGATCTTTAGGCAGTGAGAAACAATGCTTCATAAAATGATCTGTTTTCTGCTCATCAAATGTACAGAATAGTTCAAACTCAAAAGCTCTCACTAAGATGACTGGAAGCAACAAAGTAACAAAGGCAGATGTTTGTAAACTTTAAATCAAGTATTTCTCATTTGTAGGAACAATGAGCAATGTGGGAAAAGGAACAGGTAAGTAACCATCTTCTCCACTCTGCTTGCCTTGTGTGAAAGTGTGCTTATCATATATCCCTCTTCTTCTGAAATCTTGTTGATTCTCTTCTTGCCTTCCTTATTTCCTTTTGAAATTGAGAGAGACAGGGCTTCAGAACTTTTCCATAAATTTCCCTGCCAGACACAGAATTGCTTGTTTGAGTTCTCTGTTGAATGAATAAAGATCAGGGTATTCTAGATCTGTTTGAAAGTCACATAAATTCAAAGTTTGAATGATAGATGCACTCCAGGTTCAATCAGCACCTCATATTGGCATGTGAGATTTTATACATCACAGCAGTTCTATCATCTGAACCACGTTATTGGTTTGCCTGGCATAATCTGTCTAGATCCTTGTTTTAACAGTTGCAAACGATAGTTTGTCAAGCAGGCAGATCTTCATAGCAGGGCATTTGCTTTTAAATTAGGAAAGCGAACGTGTCGTAAGGTATGGGCTCTAGATCAATGCATTTGTTTCAGTGATGTCTTCGGCTTTTCTAATCCTTGTAAATACAATGAGTAGCATTCAGAGAATTGCAGAGCTGTAAGGAACTTAGCAGGCATTATTTCAGCCATCTCATTTTACTGATAAGGAGATACCAGTTAATGGCAAAGACAGGTCTCTTTTCTTGCATGATCATTCTGTGGTGTTAAGCCATCAGGAGAAAACACACCAATTAGTCCACTGACCTGTGCCTACAGCAAACAGGGTTTAAATGAATTAGCAAGAGGCGAGCTGAATTCTTTGGCCACACTTTTGTCCACTGAGATAAAAGACTTGGAAGAATGATAAGATCAAGAATGCTATCTTTTTATGTTGAATTTGATGACTAATAAAACAGGAGATCAATAATTGGTTAGAATTAAGGCTTTTAACAATGAGGCTGCACCTTAAGTGGTTTTCACAAATCCTTTTAAATACCATAAATTCACTTTTCTCTTTTGGATGATCAAGTAGTGGTATATGACAGTTGATTTCAGCAGTGTTTATGATCTATTCCAGAATGTATTCTTTAACACACTTTTATGAAGGAATATAATAGAACAATAAAATAATCAATTTCTTCTGGTTACTCTAAAACCATCAACAGGAGACATGGCCAGGTCTTGGAATCCATACACAGAATGCATTATTATTCAGAGAAACTATGCAGGAGTGAAAGATTTTCTGGCCACAACTCTTAAATCATCTATTAAAGATAAGAACCCTCAAAATATGTATTGTATGAAATTGAGAAGGTACTTGTAAAGTAAGTCATCTACCTGAAATAATTGGTAGGAAATGTCCCAAATGGTCTTTTAATCCTTTGAAATAACTATATATTTTAAACATCAGAGTCAAAAGTCTTGCTTACCACTCAGCTTTGTTTCATTACTAATCAGGTATAATAGATAGGAATTGCTGCATAACACTTAAATTCAATGAATGTCATATTTCTTTATATCTTTAAAAATCAATTTAAATTTCTACCATCCCCTGACTTCATAAGTTGGTGAGAAGTTCAGCTACCGTCATTCTCTGGGGGGCCTGCTCCCTCTTTAGGGTCATGTAAGGGCCGATGGGTGTGTGTGTATCCAAAGAAGTCTTTGAGCCTGTGGGGTCTGGCTGCTTTATGATCACCTCACTGCTGGGGCCCCTGTTGACTGGTAGGCAGGCCCTGGGCCTTCCTCACAAGTGAGGCCCACTCACATGTCTCCCTGCCCAGGCCAACATGGCGTTGCAGGGGGAATGGCTTCCACCAATGGGATCACTCCCTCTGGGCCAAGTTAGGCCATGGAAGAGAAGACCGAGGCTCCATTAGAAGCATCCCTAGGGGAAATCCCTCCACCTGGACATGCTGTGTTTATGCTGCCCAGGTCCCTATCCATACTGGAACCGCCTTTCTTCCTGGTCCCTAAGGATCCAATTATTTTCCTGAAATCAGGCATAACCCTCTTAACACTCACAGCCCTTTGCCTCCCACAAAAGCATTTTGTTGAGAGCAGATGTGACTCAAGTGGTTGAGTGCCTGCTTCCCACATGGGAGGTCCTGGGTTCGATCCCTGGTGCCTCCTAAAAAAACAGCAACAACAAAAAGCAAACAACATGCAAACAAATGAAAAAACCAACTCAGGGGAGGCGATGTGGCTCAGCGGTGGTTGAGTGCTGGCTGCCCATATACAAGGTCTTGGGTTCAATCCTGGTCCCAGTACCTCAAAAAAAAAAAAAAAAGCATTTTGTTCATTCTTTCTGAAATACCAGACTTCAAGGCTTAGCTATCATTTAGGAATGCACTGGACAAATACCTCTCATTTTTATGAAATGAGTCTATAAGGAAAGAAGACAATTATTTTCTCAACAGGTTAGTTTGCTATATGTATGTATGCTTGTGTGTGTGTATATATATACGCAAATGTTTATAGTCATGTGACACAGATGCCAAGCAAGTTTACTTATCTGAAAACAGAAAGATAAATTTTCATGATTTCTTGCTCTAATGCCAGCCTTCAGTGAAGCTGCTTGTCCATTAGTGGTGACTTTCTTCCATTGTCTGTTGAGCATATACTAGCTTATGGGTTTAATTGTAAGGCCATCTAACATTTTCAAGAGGATTTTGGCCACCTTGAGGCACCAAGATTTGCAAAGAGGAGGTTGAAGGGGCCCATCTAAGCTTTTGCAGTCCCATTGGAGGCAGCGGTTCTTATTGTGAGTGACACTGGCTAAGCACATGATTTGGGAATTCCAAGTGTAAGTCTCCAAGCTGAAAAACATGGAGGTCTTGGGAAGCCAAGAGGCCTCAGGTGTTTAGGAGTGATTGCTGCTCTGTTGCCCCCTGCTGAGATCCCTTAACTGAGAGGCAGGAGACTGGGGTTAAAGACCTCCTCATGAATTCTCTGCTGTAATTATGTCTTGATAAATGCTAACTGCTCATCATTTGCATCTTCATTTTGCTTTTCAGCCATCAGAAGAGAAATCTTAATACCTGGACCTTCCATTTTCAGTGAATAAAGTTAATATATCAAGAATGCTAATGGGTAGGGGAGGCAAAAACTAACCCTTGGTATATAGTGGACATTTTAGTTGCTCCTTCTTAACACAAAGGAGAGATTATACTTTTGGAAAAATTAAGGCAGAGAGAATGATATCCATATGTCTCTTTCTGATTAATCCTGATGACTTAATATTTAAGAATTGTGCTTTAAAAAATTTTGTGTTTCATCTAGAAACTAGGATGTAGAATGAGTTATACCATGAAATTCACAGAATCTTGAGGTCCATCTTAACCATCTCTGTTTCCAGGAAGATCCCATTTAGCCCTAAGCCTCATTATCTTGTATAGTTTGAAGGTCCTATCCACACCCCACTGGATATTAATCATGCTCACATCCTATGACCCTCCCTCAGTTTACCCATCCCAGAGCCTGTAAGCGTGCCTTGATGTGAGGGATCAACTCACTTCAGCTACATCTATTCTACAGGCCTGCTGCTCCAGGCTCTCTCTTTCCCCCTTTTCAGCAACTTTGGAAAACAAATTCCATAATCCTCTATGTGTCTCAAGTGTTATTAAGTTGCACTTCAGCATCGCTTCTTCTGGTTAAGTAATCTCAAATCCTTCAACCTTTGCTCTTAGACTTCTCTTCCTTTAGCCATCTCTCTTATATCTACTTCCTATTATTCTACAAAGCATCCTACATAGCTTTGAAAGAATCATAAATTGCTGTAACAGCAAATTTATGTCCAGCTACACACACACTTTATTGTTGTGTTTTGTTGGGGTTTTTTAATGAGCTTTTCTGACTTACTAAACGTTCACTTTGCCCCATGCTCACCACATTCCCAGGTCTTTTCTAGGTCAGGCTCTGCTCTTTATCAGTTTAGCAGAATTAATGTTGGACAGTGGGAAGAATATGGAGTAAGAGTTTGCAGAACTGGCTTCTGCTCTTCGTTTTCTCTGTAGCCAGGGTTCTTGGGTATTAACTTTTATCAAGCAGGCAATTTGATTAAGCAGGACTTTTTTTTAAATTAATTTTTTTCATTTTTAAAGAAGCTTTAGATTACATAAATTTTACATAAAAAATATAGGGGATTCCCATATGCCCCACTCCCTCCCCTCCCACACTTTCCCACATTAACGACATCCTTCATTAGTGTGGTACATTTGTTATAACTGATGAACACATATTGAAGCATTGCCACTAACCATGGATTACAGTTTACATTATAGTTTACACTCTGCCCCACACAATTTTGTAGATTATGACAAAATATACAATGGCCTGTATCCATCACTACGATGTTATGCAGGACAATTCCAATGTCCTAAAAATGTCCCCATATTATGCCCATTTTTCCCTCTCCCATCCATCAGAACCTCTGGTGGCCGCTGCCTTTATATCAATGATAAAAGTTCTTCCATTGCTAGAATAATAATAAGTCTACTTTAGTCCATTGTTCATTCCCCAATCTTGAGGATTTGGGGATGGTAATGCCTACTCTGTTTCTAACTGAGAGGGGGTTTAGATCCCATGGGGCAGATGGATGGAACTATCTTGTTTGCAGTTGCAGATCCTCTGTGTTCCTTGGAATGGGCGTTGTCCATCACCATCTCCTTTTGTCCTGGGTGAATCCAGTGAACTGGAGAGTAGGTGTTGCAACTCAAGCAGGCACTTTTAATCCTCACAACCATGATATCAAGTTGAATCGTTAGCCCCCTTCTATTTTAAGGAAGAGTCTCAGTATAAAATTACCCAATCCAGAGTTCTGATTGGAATCTAGCTTGATTTTATTTCAAATCCCATATTATTTTGCATATAATTAATACAGTTTAGTAAAATGGTTCTGTGAAATTCATTTAAAACATTTCCATGCCAGATTTCAGGCTCCACGAGAGCCATAATCCTAATGTGTAGCACAGTGCTAGAGCATAGTAGTTGATTGGATGAAACATGCAAACATAGATGCCTGGTAAGATTGAGATAATGCCAGATGCTGTCCATCTAGTCCAATGAGTCCCTTCTGGCTGCACACCAGAATCACCTGAAAAAACTTTGAAACAAAACATTGCTTAGCCCCAACGGAAGAGATTTTGATTTAATTAGCCTGGGGTGGGGCTTGGAATTCATCATTTTTAAACCTCCTCAGGCGATTCTAATTTTCAGCTGGGGTACGAACCACTGACTCCTAATCCATTGCTTTCCAAATTTAAATTGCATGTCATTCACTGAGGCTCTTGTAAAATGCAGATTCTGATCCAGAAGTCTGGGTAGGGCCTGGAATGTTCCTTCCCAATATACTTTCAGGTGATATGATGCCTGGTCTCTGGAGTACACTCGGAGGAGCAGAAATTAACGAGTTTTACCCTTGCTGGCTATTAACTGACATGCTTGTCCTAAAAATTCCTCAAATGAAATCATTTATATTCTCTCTCATGTACCCACTTTAGGCTGTGTCTGCATGGCAGCAATGAAATGTGCAATCTTGGAGCCAAGTCATGGTTAAATTAATGATTATAGGTGACACCCCTGAATAATTCAGGGGAGACTTCCATTTCCCCAAAGACTAAATTAACCTAATGGTTTTTCAACATTTATTTGAAAAGTCTTATCTAGCCTAAAACCTGCTTCCTTATTTGAAGTCATCCTTTGCCCACCAAACTTAGAGCTCAATTTGAGAAGCAGTGATATAACTTCAAGTTCTTTAAACTCTTAGGGACTGGAGAACCCGCTGGCTTTAGCATTTGATCCCCTAGAATCCATTGACCCAAGTGTTGAGAAGGGCATGAGATAATTTAGCAAAGTAGATATGTCTCACAATCTGACCTCAAAAATCTAGCGTTGCTTTTGAGGTTTTATAGAGCTGACTCAGAATAGTAGCAAATCTCCAGATTTTAGCCATTTCTAAGTGGCAACTAGTAAAAATACCTTTATTTCTAGATTAAATAAAAATAGATGCATGCATATACACATAGCTAATATTCATAATTATAAGTACAAAGTAGAGCCCATTTTCATATGTTGTAAACCATGGATTCTTAAGGTCAATAATAATTTGGGGAATATATGCTGGAGGTAGCTCAAAACTGAGGTTAAATAGAGAAACTAGGGGAGAATGCTGGCTGAAGATGAAGAAGAAATTGTAGAATTACAAGTTCCATTGAGAGAACAATGCCAGTATAACTTGCCAACAATTATTTCTAAAGCTTCAGCTTCCTTCCAGCCCAGGCCAAAGAGCATCCTCTCTCTCTTTTTCCTCTCTAAACTTAGTCTGCATTTTACCTCTGTTGCACTTCTGGCACCGATCAGCTTTCTCATCTTGGAATCCTATATAAATATTCATGGATATAAGAAATGATCCAGGAGATGGTTCTCTAGTTGAATAGCTGATGCTGCCTGATAAGTAAATTATTCCCTACCTGTGAGTGCAGGATACAAATTAGGTGAAGCCAGAGAATGATGGCAGAATAAAATGAACAAAACCTAGTATCAGTACCTAGGTTTCTGGTTACCTGCCGTGCTACCCCCTCTCACAGTACTGCCTGTGATCTTGCCATGCCCTCCAGCCCAGGCATGTAAGGTTGTTACTTGCTGGGGGCAGACATTGGGGCAATGGTGAATCAAGGAGCTCCGTGGAGGGAAACCCACTTGGCGCTCTGGGACTCTGCCTCTCACCTGTGCTAAATATGGGGCATGAGGTTTATGTAGAAAGGCTATCCTTATTTGGTATTTCTCAGGGCACCCAATTAGTAGGTCATTGACTCTCACCCAAGCAATAAAAGAGAAATCTAGAATGACGATGTCTTAGCTCTTAGTGTCTCCAAAATGTTACCACATCCTTAGCATCTCCTTATTTTCCTCGTCGTGCCCTTAGGACAAGAGGGAAGAATAGGTGTAATATGGGGGCATTTCTGGGACATTGGAATTGTCCTTCATGACATTGCAATGACAGATATAGGCCATTATACATTTTATCAAACCCTATAAAATTGTGCAATGCAAAGTGTACACTATAATGTAAACTATTGACCATGGTTAGTAGCTATGTTCCAATATGTGTTCATCGATTGTAACAAATGTACCACACTAATGAAAGATGTTGTTAATGGGGGAAAGTGTGGGAGGGGGAAAGGGAGGGGTATATGGGAACCCCCTATATTTTTATATAACATTTATGTAATCTAAAGCTTCTTTAAAAAATATTAAAATAAGGATACAATTAACACTTCAGTTTATTAAACTATTGGTCCAAACAACTTAAGTAATTTGCATTCTAAATTTTTAGTAGTCATTTGAAAAAGTAATAAACATAAATTGAAATAAAAATTAATGTTTATATTTTATTCTTAATCACACTTTAAACATTTTTTTATTTTTATTTTTATTTTTTTTTAATTTTTAAGGAAGCTTTAGATTATATAAATGTTACATCAAAAATAGAGGGATTCCCATATACCCTGCCTCCTTCCCCTTCCACATTTTCCCACATTAACAAACAACTTTGATTAGTGTGGTGCATTTTTTACAATTGATGAACAAATATTAAAGCATTGCTAATAACCTTGGACTATAGTTTACATTACAGTTTACACTTTGCCCCGCACAATTTTATAGTTTTTGAAAAAATATATAATGACCTGTATCCATCATTGCAATGTCATGCAGGACAATTTCAATGTCCCCAAAATGACCCCGTGTTACACCTATTCTTCCCTCTTCTTCCCCTCAGAACCTCTGGTGGCCACTGCCTTTATATCAATGATACAAGTTCTTCCATTGCTAGAATAATAATATCTATAATAGAATAATAATAGAATAATAATGTTCATTCTCCAATCTTGAGGATTTTGGGGTGGTGATGCCCATTCTGTTTCTGATTGAGAGGGGGCTTAGATCCATGGGGCAGATGGATGGGACTGTCTTCCTTGCAGTTGTAGATTTTGGGGGTGGGTGTTGTCCTTAAATAACCACACTTCTGATGGATGCATGTGCCTGCTGGGCACTGTATAACTTCTCCAAACGTGGAATCAGATTGGACGTTGCCACCTTTATTTCCTGCTCCTCATTGTAATTATCACCGTACACAGCATTCTCCCAAAATCTAACTTCACAGAAAGATGACACCCTTGAAAGGAACGTAGCATCTAATATTGAAATTGTGAGCTACCTCGAGCTAGTAGTCCCTGTGACATCCGACAGATGTCGCTACGTTTTCCTTACAAGTTTAAAATATCTCCTGGTTCTCCTGTGAGTTCATTGCACCACCCCCAGGCAGCTCTGCCCAGAGTGCGGGAACTGTGGCCATACCCAAAGATTCTGACACTGAACTCAAAAGGAGCGAATCACCTTAACTGTTTGAGGACTGAATGCCTTGGGAACATTACACCCACAGAACAATAGCTATTTTTAAGATTAGTCTGGTTCCAGTAGGAATCATTAACAATTCAGCAGAATGCCCTCAAGTCAAGTCATGACACCTTCTCTTACATATACTGCTTTGTGGAGAATAAACAGCTTCCCTCATTCATCACGGTTTTATTTGATACATGCCACGTGCCGGGCTTGGTTCAGGGTACTTGGGATATATCAGTGAGCAAAACATTCTACCTTCCTGTTTTCAATGCATAGAAGAACCGGGAGTGTGAGAGGCTTTGGATTTGTTTGTCAAACAAGAGAAGGTTGTAAAATGACTTTTATCCCTTCTAAAGTTCTATTTAACGGCTTATTTTCAAAGATTAGGATTCTGCTGAAAACAGGCATATTTAAGATATTGAAAACCTCATCAGTGACTGAAACTAGAGAGAATTACTCTATATTAATGAAAATCAATGATCTATGAATATATATTAGTGAAGACTGATGATATATGAATGTAGCATGGGTGAGGAAGCAATTCTCATTAATAGGCTGATTATACTTTTCATGTTGATACAAAATTGAGTTGGAATGATGGTTCTGTTAAGTCATCCTTGCCTTTGTTTATTCTCAGGAAGTGTTAAATGGCACCTATTTTGAAACACTGGATATTTTATACTGTTCTTTAATTCCTTTCCTGGTATAAGAGAAATAGCACATGGATTTTTTTCCTTCTCTTTGAATAGGAGAATTTAGTTCATCTGAGAAGGAAGAGAGGTACTTCATTTTATCCATTTTTGCATCAGCAATATGGTGGGGAAATTGCTTTACTCTGTATCTTTAGGAAACATAGGGGTAGCTGGGGCTTTTACATCATTTTCTGACTGCGCCAGCTCTCTTCCAACCCATTTTCCCCAAACTCAACAATAACAAAAAATTTAAAAATAAGTCAGTGCCAATAAAATCTTCTGAGATTTAATTTAGGACCTGGCTGTGGCAACACAAGTCCCCTAAGCAGTGTTTCCCAGAATTTGCACTAAAACAAGTTATCATGAAATGTGGCCTATATATAAATTGTAAAATAAAAATGTTTTCCTTCTGCATCCAGAAGTTATATCCATGAGTATAAAACAAGCCACCCATGATCCACACTTAGAAATAACTATTGCTGAGATTTTGATGTACAGCTTTCGAATCTTTATAGTTTAATGTGTGTGTATGGATGTACATGTGTGTGTATGTGGCTTAATAATAAACAATATGGCTATGCACTGCATATAATTCTGAAACCACAGTTTTTCATTTACTCCATATCTAGAAAATTTCCCAAGGTCGTTGAATATTTTTCCAAAATATGTTTTTTAATTGCAACACTGTGTTTCAGGGTATGGGTGCCCATGATTTATTTAATCCATTCCCTATGGTGAGCACTGAAGTTGTTTTTAACCCTGTTAAATAAGTTCAATATAATGATCAAAGTTTTATAATTTTACATGAAAAGTCCCTAAGTTGATATTAACTAAAACTTACTTGCATTTTTCTTCATTTAGTCATCACATGTTTATCGAACATCTACTATCTACATACGAAGCACTGGCCTGTGTTTTGAGAGATACAAAAGAAACCTAAGTGATGGGCCCTGACTTTGCTCAGTTTACATAAAATTGAAGCGCTTAACCGCCGAAATAGTTGGGGACTGATTTGTCAATCTGCATTGACAGCTCCTGCCTAAGCCTTGCACTGAGTGATCTAGTCAAATTTAACTATCAACAGAGTTTGCAAAAAACAGTGATACTTGCTAAAGAATCACTACTGTCATTAATCTGATTTAGGGTAGGAAAAGGGAGAAAAAAGAAAGGCAGTTTATCATAGGGACTGGAAAAATCAATAAAAAGTGTTAAAAGAAAATGCACATTTCCAAATAATTTCCACTGAGAACAGATGTTGAAGCCTAGAAAATGTGTCTGACTCTATAGTTAATCTGTTTGCTTATTTGGCTTATTGCTCCCTTGATATACATTGGAAACTAGTTGACATTGAAGCATAGTACTAGAGTCAGAAGACCTGGACTTGATCATCTCCTCTGCTACCGATTCATTGGGATCCCT
>JAQZBX010026989.1:15430-28740 GCA_029593785.1 Cabassous unicinctus
AAATGAAGCTTTCACCTCTATTGTTAGATCCTGTCCACTTGATTGAAACCATCGCCTGAATGATTATTTCCAACTTTTCACTAATCCCGCTTTCCCCAGTGCCTGAACTTTTACAGCTTTAGCAATGAAATTATGAATCCTGGGAAACCCTCCAGTTCCAGGCAAACAGGGACAGCCAGAAGCTGAGGTGGGAGTCTGGCTGCCATGATGAGTGAATCATGGCTTCCTGTTTGAAAGTGAAGTTTCCGGAATGTTGTGCATAATTTCGTCACTTTGAAACTTATAAAAAAATATGCCACCCCAGCAAATGGACTGAAACTTGAGAAAACAGTGAGTTTCAATAAGTTCGGCTGAGTCCAAGAGAAAGAGAGAGAGAGGAGTGTATGGCTACGCTTTGGCACAGGGCCCTTCCATAATTAGCCTTCATCCCACCATGATCTTGTCACTTATTTGCTTATATTTATAATGACTGGTATAGCACCCAGCTATCCAGGCCCAAACTGGCACAGTTTAGGAGAAATAAGAAAACGCTCGTGTTTATTACCAGTGAACTTTACTTGCTTCTAATGTGAAGAACATTGGTCCAGCAAAAGGCATGGAATATATACAAGTCACCTGGTAGTGGACTTGTTATATTACAGAGTTAGGGAATGTTCTGAGAGAGGCACACACAGGGGTCCCTGGAAAAGATTTTGTCCTTAAATCAACTATGGTTATTCTGCCAGAAGGAATCAAATATAGGGCAGAGATACACATTATTTTAGACTCTTGCTCAAGACAACTTACCCAACAGTCTACAAACGGCTGTTGAAAACCTTCTCCTTGACAAACATTGTGCAAAGCAGTAAAAGGGATATTAAAAATTATTCCAGGATCAAGTGATTCTTAGAAATCAAGCTTTGGAGGCTGACTTGTTTCAATTGTCTCAAGCACTACAGCACCTGGAGTTTATTTTAGTTCTTCTGAACTGGCCTATAGATCCATCATCTTTTATCTAAAAGATTGGGTTTGAATGTGTTTTGAAATTCAGAATTTTTTTTGGATTTTAGCTACCTAATAAGGTATATATCCCACTGATTGGGTTTATATGGATCTGGGACAGCACAATTCTATTGTGACATGTATGCATATTTACACTCAGTGGTATATAGAAAGACTATACATCATCTCATGTCAAGTCAGGCTTTGCTGACAAATGAAACAAATGAATCATGAAGAAATTTTTGAGTCTCAGAGGTTTTTCATTTTCTGGATTGAAGAAACGAGATTATAGACATGTACTAGAGAAGACAGAAAAGAAAAGAGTATCTAATAGAAGCTTATAGTCTACCTCCCGTTCCTATATACACATACACATTCAGAAAAAACTAAATATACAAGGCTGAGGGTAAGAAATGCCAAATAAATTGTGCAGTCAGTAAACGCTTTATGATTTTAGAAGAGGGGGAAATACTTCTTGCTTGGGTTGTTAAAGCGTCACGGAGTAGATGGTATCAAGGAGAACCCTGTAGAACAAGTATTGAACTGTGTGGACAGGGACAGTTCAGAGCAGCTGGGGAATAGAATCAACCAAAGGAGTTAACAGCTCAATATGTATCTGAGTTTCTGTGCGGGGAAAGGAATCAGAATTGCTATCTAACTTTACCAGTTATCAATTTACAATATTATATTCATAATTTATAACATAACATTATAATTCCTAATATTATTAAAGATGTATAATATTAATTAATTGACCACTTACTGTTACAATTAACTACTTAATAATAGCCCCTACACTTTAGGGAAACTTTTACGTTTTGGTGAAATGGGAAAATTGATTTGGATTTTAAAATAAGAGGAATCATTACTCCTTTCTGTCTCAAGTATAAAGATGTGACATTTCAGGTATTGCCTCCAGAAAAAGCAGCTCTGTTGCAGTTGGACGTAATATGTGACTTTCTTCTACATGAAGCTCTAAAGAGGCTTTATTTTATACTCATTTTCAAACAAAATCCGGCAATATTTAGATCAGTGGTTCTCAGCATTGGCTGTATTTAGGGAACATGGATCAGCTTGTTGGTCGAAAGAGATTCTAAAAACATCCTGATGTCTGATCGTGATCCAGACATCCAGAGCATCTGATATACTTGGTCTGGGATTCAGGTTGGGCTCCAGGATGAGTCTAATGCTAAGCCAAGGTTGGAAACCACTGTTTTGGATGAATTAGCTCTTGTACATAGGGGAGACAGAAATCAATATTTAGTTAAATATTTTTGCAATTAGAATGAAAACATAAAGCATGAAATTGAAATAAAAATTAACTGCACATTAGCTAAAGTGTTTTGTTAAAAGCATGTTTCAAACCCAAATGATAATCCTTAACCCATTTTGTATTAATTTTATTAGAATAATACCTACTCTTTTGCCAAAGAAATATGAGTATTATGGCCCAAGCCCACACACAGATTTTGCATTCAAACCTGGAAACCTCTCGCCTGTGGCACAACCTTCATATTTGGCATCCACTCTAAGTTGCAAAAGTGAGAGAGCTTCTGCAATTTGTTCCGTCCGCATCCTATGCATTAACTGCAAAGACGGTTTGTTTTAGAATGGATGGAGGCCCTGAATTTTAACCTTGTGGAAACCAGAGACAGTAGAGATTTGCTCGGGCAATTGACACAGCTCAGTGGTGGTGGAGCCCAAGCAGCCTAGATTTCTGACTTTCAATCAAGCCTGTCTCTACTCCCCTGGTGCTGCAGCCTTTGTTTGCCTTTACAGGCATTGTAAGAATATAAACTGGATTGGAATTGGTGGAGACGGTTGGAAACAGGCATAAAAGAAAAGTAAAACTTTTCAGGCTCTCCACTAGACAGAATTATTCAGGAGGAGAGGCTGCAATACCGATGTAGCAGCAAACTGCTTTCTGCAAGATGAGATTATCTTATTTGATGAATATTCTGTTGTGTATCACTCCTGCCAAGATGTGGTGTGTAAGATAGGAATTGATAAAATCAACACTGAAATGTTTTTTAGTTGCCCGGTTTAGAGAAAAGTAAATTATGCTGCAAAAGTCAACACTCATTCAGATTGCAAACATTTGATAAGTTTTCTATTTTCATCAAAAACAACAGGTGGCTATAAATCCTCAGAAATTGATAAGGGTTGATAAGGATGCAGGAAACTTTGGAAGCAAGATCCAATTTCCTTGAAGAAAATGGATAGAGGTCTTTTCACATACAGGTCAACTGCATATTTTTAACTTTTATTAGCATTTCTAAATCATAGCAAAGTGACACTGGGTAGCCTCTGGTCCAGGTTTGAGCTTTATTTCCACATAGTGATATAGGACTAAATGCAGCAATGAAGTTTTTAAGAAACAAATTCTTTCCCCGAGTCTCTATAGAAACAACAATGTAAAGTTTCCTCTAAGAATGCTAAAACTTCCCTATCTGAAGAAATTTCCAGATAGAGGAGAAAAAGACTTCCTCTTGATACCATTATGATACAGCTATTTCTTGAAATAAAATGTCAATTAGTAAGTATTTATTTCTAGATCAGCTAATTAATCTGAAAAATGAAAGTTCACATAAAGGTTATTTGACAGCTTGTGGGACCTAAGTGGCCTCCTAAACTTTATATTGAGGTCCTGGATCTCAGCTCTTCCTTGGAATGACCTGAATTTTCCTGGTTTTGCCAGCTGCACTCCACATGGCAGAGACAATGGAACAAACGGAAGGTGTTGCTATATTGTATTATGACTTATGGACCATGTGAGAATTTAAATTTCCTTTTCTTCTCGAGGACATTTGGATTAGAATGTATTTTTTTTTTCCCGAAACTAAATTATCCTGTAAAAACGGCAAAGGTGGCTGAGATTAAAAAAAAAAAAAAAAAAAGAAAAAAAAGAATCCCTTTGCTTATTAAGAAGTATGAAAAGAGTCCACCAGGTAATGGAAAGAATGCTGGCCTTTGAAATGGAGAGCTTGGTTTTGAGTCCTTCATTTATCATCACTAGATACCTGACTTTAGGTGAGTCACTTGGCATCCCTGAAGTCCCTCATCTGAGAAATGGGACAATAATCCAAGTCTCATGGTAAGTGTGAGGATGGAAACCCCTTTGTTTCTCATAATGCATGCAAAAGTTATTTTTACTTTCCATTAGTAAACTCCTTTCAATTTAGGTTATTTTCTTTCTGGCCCCAAAATAACTGAAAACACATTGTGGAATGTGTTCAATTAATAGCTGGAGATGTGTGATCTCAAAGTAGTGATATATGCATTTTTAATTTAGATAAGTAACATCTGCTGTATAGTGTTTTTCTTCTGGCCTTTTGAAAAACACTGTTTTCAGCAACAATATTAGCAGGTATAGGTTGAAAATAACCCACCATAATAAACAAAAGTAACTGACACTGAAATTAGCATGATTTCCTCAGTTGGTGCAATCCCTGCCACTAGAAGATCCGCTGCTATCACTGAGGCAAATCCTTTATTTATTCTCTTTCCATTTATAGCACATAAATATTCAGCTCACTCATTCAGAATCTTTCAAGTCATGTGACTGTTCAATGTTTACTTCAAATACTGACTTCACTTTGATTCATAGGTCACTCCTGTACCCCCTCCAAGGGTTTATTTAACCAAAGAGCCTGCCAGATTTTGGCAGACCAACATGCAACGCTGATCTCAATAAATTAGGAATTTTTAGTTTTGTTCCAGCTTCACAAATACAGGCTGGTGATGATAATGTCCCTGATTTCAATAAGCTCTTTTGGATTCTTGCATTCTAGCATAAACCTGGGATTTTTCAGCGTTGGCTACTGAGGACAAGTGCATTCAGTCATGAACTAACGTGGCTCGTGGTTCTGGTTGTTTCTCTCCACAGCAACGCCCCTGAGCTCCCTTAAGCCCTCACGGGTGGACACTGCTCCAGTGGTTACAGCTCCCTACCCAAGAAGAGATTCCGACAGATACTGTGGGCTCTGTGCAGCCTGGTTTAATAATCCTCTGATGGCCCAGCAGCATTATGACGGCAAGAAACACAAAAAGAATGCGGCAAGAGTTGCTTTATTAGAACAACTTGGGACAACGCTGGATATGGGGGAACTAAGAGGTAAGAGTAATTGTTCTCACGTCTACCACAAAACTGGGCTTGCACAGAGAGGACTGTGTTTCAGTCATGTTTTCACAAATTGAGATGATCTTATTGCTTTGATGACTAAGGAAAAAAGCTAGGTTTATCCAAAAGGAATGGAAGAAAATGGAAATGAAGCAAAAATTAGCTTTAGCTTAATATTTGTAATGTCCTTAGTTTCAAAGTGTTCTGTTATTTCCATTTTTATTGACCATTTTTGAGATCAAAGCCATCCATCCATAAATTGCGTTTTTTTTTCATTCTGCTATATCTTTAAAAACCTTCTCATGAATGCTTTTGTAGACGAGCAGTGTGAGAGAAGACGCTAAAAGTCCAAATAGTTATCTTATTTGAAACCTTTGTGCTTTTATAAATTCAGCAAAAGTGAAGCAAGGAATTGACTCTATTTAATGACTTAAAACAAACTCAAGTCCCTTTATCATCAATATCTAGGACATATAATACGATAGCATTGCGTGGCACCGAGTCCCCACCTCCTAACCCCTGACAGGTATTTTCTCAATTGGTGGAAACCGTGCAGCACTCAAAGTTCACATTTGGTTTTACAGAAGCTGCTGAGCAATGAGCCCCGTGGATTCCTTGGGAGCCATAGCCCACTTGTGGGGCTTAATAGAAAATAGAATATTTTATCATCAATAATCATTTAAACATTTTTTGGTCACCTAAGCATTTTTGGTCAGCTTGTAGAAGTAGAACAAAATTGCATACTATAATTTTCTGAGTTAATGCATCTCAAAAAATTAATGTTGCAAAGGTTGCTACTGATACTATACCTCAGATGTCATATGCGTTAGATGAGTGTCCATGTCCTGGGTGGGGAGCCATCATCCTTAACATATGTAATCTATAAATAGGATTTACAAGCCTATTTTGAGAACAGAACCTGGGTTTAAACTGGGGTTCTGTATGTATGATCTGCAAATCTTATTACCCTACCTTGGCTGTAAGCTTCTCAGAATGATAATTGTAACCAGGAAATAGCCCTGTACAGTTGTAGACATAACTGGGACAGAAGAGCATGTAATGTGACCTGAGAAGAGGGAGAGGTCACTTCTGATTGTGTTGATTGGGAAGACTTCACCAAGGAAAAGGACTTGCATTGGAACCAGAACAGTGGAGAGCATGTCAGCAGGTGGAGACGGGGCTGAGAGGACTTTCTGTGGGAGGAACAGAATTATATATGCACAGGGAAAGAGGTAGGAAAACATAGGCAGTAGACAGCAAATAAACAAGTAGTAGGGGAAATCTTACAGTACAGTGAGGGTTTAAGATTGGAGGGCCATTACTGCATCTATACAGCATGATCAGAGAGTGATTTTTCCACAATATGTTATTAAAAACAACATCAAAATGTAAATCTCAAAAGCATTATTTTTATGTACGCTTCCTCCTAAGGAAAAACGACACAGGTCTTAACATTTCAGTATGATGGATAATCTCATTGCAGGAGCTTTCAAATCCTTGTTACTACTTCTTTTTGCTGGGGGATTTCTCATGTCAGACTATGCCTTTTTGAAAAGCACAGCCACTGGAGGTCCTGCGGGGAGGGAGGGGGAAACAGGTGTAATATAGGGGCATTTTTAGAACTTGGGAATCGTCCTGAATGACATTGTAATGACAGATACAGACCATTGTACATTTTGTCCTAATTTACAAAATTGTGCGGGAGAGAGTGTAAACTACAATGGAAACTATAATCCACACTTAGTGGCAATGCTCCAAAATGTGTCCATCAATTGTAACAAATGTACCAGACTAATGAAAGATGTTGTTAATGTGGGAAAGTGTGGGAGGGGGAGGGAACGGGGCATATGGGAATCCCCTATATTTTTTATGTAACATTTATGTAATCTAAGTATCTTTAAAATATATATATATTTTAAATATTTAAAAAAAAAACACAGGAAGAGCCTCTCCATAGCTGAAGGCCAGCCCTTATCTTGCAGTTACTGGCAGATAGCAAGTTGACTCAGTGCCTCCTTCATGGCAAGGCACTGAAGGAGAAAAACAGGGCTTTATTTATGTTCTGTGCCAGATATAATGAGTTGAAGAAGAATTATTTCTAGAGCACATTCTTCTTGTCTATTTTGAATTATCAGTGCTGCATCTTTTACCTACAACCACATCTTAATGACTTGGGCGTCTGAATCCTCTCACATTGGAGCAGCTTGTCTTTTATACTGAAGACAAAAAGGCTGCTCTTTGACTTGATAACTCAATGTGACTATGACTCAGTAGCACATGGAATGTGATTAGCAGTGAACACAATGACCTTGAAAGCAACCTTTTCACCCACCCCAGGTGACATCCCGCTATGGATTTATTCAAGAATTGAATATTGCAAAAGCTTGAGGAATGAAGCAACAATGGTAATCCAGCACTTTGAAACACACACACACATCTATTTCTGGAATGCTTCTAGTGCATGACCAACCAATTAACAAGGAAAACATGCTAATAGGTGAACAAAGGCATATCCATAACTTAAATAAAATGGTATCAGGAAGCTAGAATAAAATTAACTGGGCTGTTAGATTTAAGCACATTACGACAGTGTCACAGAAGGCTCAACTTTTTTTTTTTTTCTTAAATAGCACTTCTCACATTTTAAAACACTACATAAATTCCTCATTTATTACAGTTTCCCTTTTTTTCTCTGTCTCTTCCTATTCCCCTTATAGATTAACTGGGGCACAGAAAAGGGCAGGGATCTATGTTTGTTTTGTTCATTGATGTATTCAATACACCTAGAACAGTGATTGTTACATAATATATACTCAAGTAGTTGAATGAATAAATAAAGAGAAAGTAAAAAATAAAATCTTCGTAATCCTCTATACTTCATCTGGCAGTCTTTTTTATTTCTAAAAAAAAAGATCCCAATTGAATAATTTGTATAGGAAATTGATTGTTTTGCTTTTTTTCTTCATTTTTTAAATGACATGTATTCTACATACATTGAAATGAAGAGATATATGTTATGGTTCAATGAGTTTTGACACTGGGTTCACCTGTGTCCCTATGCCCTTCTCAAAATACATAACTTTTCCATCACGAGAAAATTCCCATATGCACCTTCCCAGTCAATTCCAAGGCATCGCTCCAGGGAAACACTCCTCTGATTTTTTCACCATGGATCCTCACTGTTCTAAAGCTTCATATAAATGGACACATGCTCTTTGCATTCTTTTGTGACTAGTTTCTTTTGCCCAGCATAATGTTTTAAAAATGTATCCTTTTTTTTTTCATATAAAGAACAGTGGTTGCTCACTTTTTATTACTGAGTAGTATTCCACTGCATAAAAATACCACAATTTGCTTATCCATTCCCTTCTTGATGGCTTTTGGACGGTTTTGGTGCTATTTTGAATAACGTGTCCACGAATGTTCTTGAATCAGTCTTTTCCTTGGTGGGAGGTGGGGGCGGTGTCCAACATATTTTATTTCTTTTGGTAGATCCTTGTGAGTAGAATTGCTGAGTCATACTTTAGGTGTATTTTTTGGCTGCATAAGAAACTGCCACAATATTTTCCAAGGTGGCTGCATTATTTTGCATTCCCAAAGTCATTATATAAGAGCTCCATTTCTTTACCAACATTTGTTTTTGTCAATCTTTTAAATTTTAGTGTTTCAAGTGGATTTTTAAGGGTAATTAATTATGGCTTTGATTTGCATTTTCCTGATGTCTAATGATATCAAACACTTGCTTTACGTCCTTATTGGCTATTTATCTGTCTTCCTTTGTGAAGTGCCTGTTCATGTCTTTTGTTCATTTTTTAAAATACTTAGCCGTCTTTTTATTAAGTTACGTGAGGTTTTCATATATTATGGATACAAATCCTTTGTCAAATACATGTATTGTCCATGATTTGGATATTCATTTTCTAAAATACATCTTTAGATATGCATACATTTTTAATTATAGAAGTCTAAATTATCTTTTATTTTTTGTTTTATGATCTTTGCTTTCTGTGTTCTTTCTAAAAGTCTTTTCCTACCCCTAGCATCAAAGATATTCTTCTATGTTTGCTTCTAGAACTTTCATAGCTTTAGCTCTTACGTTTTGTATGATAGTGTATCTCAAATTAATTTTTGTGTATTGTGTGAGAGAGGGTTATAATTCATTTTGTTTTCATATATCTACCCAGTTGTTAGAGAAGGTTTGTTGAAATTTTTTTCTTTTCCTTTATTGAATTGCCTTGTCAGCTTTATTTGAAAATTGATTAATTGTGTAAGTTTGAGTCTATATCTGGGCAAGTTATTCTGTTCCATTGATCTATTTGTCTATTCTTATGCCAGTATCACACTGTATAGATTTTTGTAGCTTTAAAGAAGTCTTGAAATCAAATAGTGCAAGTTCTCCAGTTCTGTTTTTCTTTCCCAACATTGTTTGGCTATCTAAATTCTTTGCATTTCTATATAAATTTTAGATTCAGCTTGTTAGTTTCTGCATAGTAAGCTTGTTAGAATATTAATGGGATTGGATTCAGTATGTAGATAATATAGGGGGATTTTTACATCTTCACAATACTGAGTCTTCTAAGCCATGGAAATCTCTCTCTGTTTAAGTTCTAATCAGCAAGGTTTCATAGTTTTCAGTGTAAAGATTTTGCACATTTTTGTTAACTTTATCCCTAAGCATTTAATGTTTTTTAACATGATTATAAATTATATATTTTAGAAATTTCTTTTTCTGTATGCTTTACTGATATACAGAAAATTCAAGTGATTTTTGTGCATTGGTCTTGATTACTGCAACCTACACATAGCTTTCTAACTATATATTTGCATATAATCTAAAAGCACAAATAATTGGTACCTATTGCTATTCTCCCCCGGCCCCACCCCAGTATTGACTCTGCTTAGTCATTGGAAACCCTATAGAACTGTGTTAGCATTTTTGCCTTATTTTGTTTCAAGAGGCAAATCAACTTGAAGGGAAAAAAGAAGAAATTATTCTTTTAGATTAACAAAACATTGTAAATGAGATTGGCCTAAATAGTTAATACGCATAATCTGGTTACCGACTCAACTTTGTGTTATTTGTCCCAGAAAACAGATGATACCTATCTCTACTTCCAAATTTTAATTTAATAAGAAAAACCAATCACCTCTTCCTAAATGAAGACAAAAGAAGCTAATGAATTATAGAATTTTAAAAAGTCAATGGTCAGAACGTAAGTTAGAGGTTTTCTTTATAAACTCCTCTTGCCAGCATAAACACAGATATAAAGCAATTTCTTATTTAGAAATAGTGACAGTGTAAAGTATGAAATTAGAGCTAGGTGGAGACAGGATATTCATTTTGCAGCCCTTTATTATTTATTCTTTTTAAAAATTTAGGCTGGAAAAGTACACAGTTATATCTTTGTTTTAAGAGAAATTGTAATATTCTGTTGTTAATCTCATCTGAAGGCAAAGAGGAAAGGTACTTATTTGAAAATTCTATAATGATTCAGAGAATCACAGCCTAATAGCTGGGAAGGACATTAAACATCATTGAATTAAATCCATTTGTTTCACAGAGCAGGAATCTGAGGACCTGAGAGAAGGGATAGTTTCCTTCTAAGTTACAGCTAGAATTCGTACCTCTTGCCTTGGGCACACTAAGTTTCAGTGACTGATAAATAACTAGAATAATAACCCTGAATAATCAACTCTTTTTGTTTAAATACAGTTGAGTTTGGAGACTTACTATATTTCTGGAAATGTATAACATTTGCTTTGAACTCAAGTTTAGAGAGGGCAAAATCAGCTTTCAGTTTTCTGGGACTAGATTATTTGCCAAGTACAGTATTATACCTTAATTATAAGAGTTCTCCCTGTTTTCATGATTCCACTTCATCTGGGCTCCAGTGGACTGTCAAGAGGTACCTTTCCCGCTACTTGTCTTAGAGCAGGTTTCATGCCAGGGTCCCCGTGCTCAGGTAGCTTGGGTACCTGAAGTATGGGGAGCATCACTGTATTGCTATGACTAAGCCATCTACAGTTGGAGATATGGGCAAAGGCCAAAGCAAGACTAAGTGGGACAAAATATGAGGCAGCCAACCCACTGTCACCTGAAAGCTAGCAGCAGAAATAAATCAAAAAGCAAAACTCTCTCACTGCAGTGTTCTGCTTATTTTGAGCTAAGTGTGCTCTTTCTGACTCACGTACTGCTTTTAGGATTTGAAGTCCTAGATAAGCTTCTTGTATCCCCTTGAAATGAATCCCTATTCCTGCTAACATAAGCAGCAGCTGCTTTGCAGAGGGTATTCTGAGTACTAGTGGCCTCGTCAGAGGTATGTTTTCTCTTCACAGAACTTTGCCTCTCAAATCTGGGTCCCCGTGAATAATGAGTCAGGATTTGGCTTTGGGTTCAGGGGAAAGGGCAAACCCGGTCTTCAGTAGAGTGGCCATATATCTTAGATTGGCCAAAACAGCCCCGGAGTCTCCTGTTGTAGGTCAATTGATGCCTGTTAATTATTTTAGTACCCCTTTTACTCTTAAAAGTGATCTACTTTGGTCAGTAAAGCCTATGGTCCCCTTTGCCTACATTGCACTTACTGCCAAATGGAAGGTTAATACTCAGGTTTCACAATATTAATGTAACAGAACTCTTGACCCTCCCCTATCTTGCAGCTGAACAGAAAGATTGCTGAAGAGACTTAGATTTCCAAAATCAAGATATTTCACACTTATGTGCATAGAGGCAAGAACAGGTTTTTACTCGTTTGTAACTGGAACACGGGGAAGGGGCTGAGGAAATGGCAACAGGCATCAAGGCATAAAAGAACCCTGATGCTGCCCCTTCCTCCAGGCTTTCCAAGTGGTGTGTTTGGGGTGCTGGTAGGATCCAGATAGTTGTGAGTTATAAGTGAGCCACAAAAGTTAATTGAAAATTAGAGCTGGCAGGACAGAGAAAAAGGATAAAAAAAGATCAGGGGTAGAAACATCAACAGGTGCTGTAAGATGGAGAATGCAGCAAATTTCATCAAGATGGCCAGTGCCAGGGGAGCTCTGGGACTGAACTGGAATGGAACTTTATCTGCACAGGGACATGGATGTCAAGGTCCTCACGAAGGACTGAAGTCAGAGGAAGCCTGTCCTGGCAGCTGTTATGTGAGCCAAGGGAGCTGAGTTGACCTGAGAGGGTTAGGAATAGGAGATATGCAGGGAGGAGTGGGGGATAATCTCTTGAATCCAGAGGTGGATAAGTAAATTATTGGATTAGACTGAGCATTCTAATACGAATTGATTAAGGCGCGTTTATTTTTGTCATTAGCAGAAATGGAAGCTCTTTGTAGAAAATAAAATCAAGCTATATAAATAGTATTTTTATACCCAATTTTGTGATCTCAATTCTACCTGGATATGAATAGTATCTGACTAGATACAGCTATCAGATATCTAGATTTTAAATTCAAGTCCAATTTATAGAGGTTTGGAATCATTCTGGAATCAAGACACAATGTTTTAAAATTTTTTTTTTCCCCCTACCAATTCTACTTGGGTTGCTCCACAAGGTTACCTGAATTCTGAACACCTGTATTTTAGGGTGAATTAAGGGTCTATGAAAACCTGACACAAGTTAGGAGGCACCTAATGTCCTTCTGGTCCATGGAGAGTCCTTTCAGTTGTTGCTTTTGTATTGCCATTTCCTAGTCCCCCCTTCAAAAGAAAAACATATAAAGGGAATAAAATAAATGCAGTTGAAAGATTATTCAGAGGAGTTAGAAGATGAAACCGTAGCCACAGAGAAGACATGAGCATCCAAGTGGATGCACATATCTCAGAGGAAAAGACAAAGTCTTTAGTAAACATTAAAAATAATGAAGCAGGGAGCATACCCCAGAAATGAACTGGAGCTTCCATGGAGGAAGTGTTTTTTAAAAGATGTAGATGACTTCTGAAATTGCAGGAGCTAAATGTTTCCACATCTTGTGCCAAGGGCCTGTGCCTCTTGGTAAAAAATGAACAGCTTTCAAAAGCAACCAGTTGTGGGAGGTGTGGGAGGTGGGGAACATGGGAATCCCTGTAATTTCTGTGTAATATTTAGGTAATCTAAGCACCTTTTAAAATACATATATATATAAAAATAACATTTATGCAAGCAAATGCACATATATGCATATATATTTATATATCATTTTACAAATATTGGTATATATTGTGAAAAATTTGATTTTTACCC
>JAQZBX010026990.1:0-10638 GCA_029593785.1 Cabassous unicinctus
AAGTACTGTCTTCCTGGAAATGGAAGGATGAACAAAGTGGCATCTTAAAATATTTCTCTATACCATGATTTCATGATACTAATTTTAAAATTACATTTAATCAATGAACTACTTTTACTTTGACCGGGTATGTGTATTAACCAAAATGTAATTCCTCTTTTACAGATTCATATGCATTTAAATGGTTTTTTTAAGAAAATTGATTTTGTCTTTCAGAAATTGGTTACCAAGAGCAATTAATAGATATTTTATATCCTTTATTCTGTTTTGTTCAAAGCTAGATGAATTAAAACTCTTCAAAATTTGAGTACTGCAAATCCCTATTTTAAACTGCGAATGGGTTGCAAAGTTTTCTCCACTAGCCACTAAATCTAGAGGTTACCTTGAAGAAAGATATTCAAGACAAACTGCAGATGACAACAACTTAATTCTGGAGAAATTAGTCCAGACCTTCTAGAGAACTTAGAAGATTCATTTGGTTTTAAGGGGCATTGGGAATCTCAGATCATCCTGTGAACTAAATTGTTGGGTGGCATATAGGGAAGCCAAAAGCATTTTATAGTCCTAAATTCAAGACTCCAAGGATGTTAAATGTGTTATTCTCTAAAAAATTTTTTTAAAAGAACATCATTAGACCTGTCCATTTCATCTCCTCAAATGCGAAGAATAACAAAGTCAACTAGAAAAACGTAATTATTAAGCTGCTTATTCCGTAAATAGTAGAGCACCTGATGAAAAATATGAAGTCCACAAATGGTATGCAAAGTTTAAGTCTATCTTATTTGCCTTCCTCTAGAGATAATAGACAGACTATCTAGCTTGAGTCTTTTTATTCAGTCCACATTTAAAACTAGATAATTAAATAGCCTCTACTGCACTCAGAAACAGCAAATGACAAGCCATGGAAAAGAAATGAGAGTATAAAAATTAAATTTCTCGCCTCACAAGAACAAATTCAGGGAGAACTTGAGCCTGGCTCACTGCAGACTTTTTTCGTGGTGGGAATAAGAAATGGACATATTTCACTAGCAATATCAGTTTGCACAGAATGCTGTTCTGTAGGGAAAACAATTGAATAAGACCCTCCAGAGTTCATTTTGTTGTTTCATAACCCGTATAATTTTTAGCAAACTGTGCACTGGCCGACATATGAAGAACATAAATTAGCTCGGTGAGGGAGCATTGTGTACCTGTCAATAAGCTATTCGGTCGTATGCAAGTGGTATTACCATCATATCTTTAAGTACTGGGTTAGGAGCGGGAAATGCAAGGGTGAAGAGAAACCTTCTCAATGCGCCTACTCATCTCAACCCTCTTTTGTTTCTACCTCACTTTGCCTGCCTTCCCTGACTGTATGAAGCCTTTGAAAGGACTGTTATCAGCTGTCATTAAACCAGCCACCTGTCTCCTTGGCAACCCTTATCAAGCTGTACCAGGCTGGGACTGCTCACGAGAACCTTCCATCCTGCGTTGAAGAAGGAGCTTCAAATGGTTACCATCTGGTATACTGAACTCTTATAAAACGTCAGGAGACAAACCATATCCCGGATGGCTTACAGTCTTTATGGTATAAGAAAATGTATTGGAATTTACCAGGAGTGAGACAAAAATGGCAAGAAGAAGAGAGGAAGTTTATTTCATAGCTGTAGATAAAACAATTCTCCTAGAGTCCCTGTTTAAATCGATGAATAATTTTTTGAAGAATGTCTCTGAACCTAATCAATAATATGTTAATATTCTTATCGTCTTCTCCATATCCACATCTAAGTTTATGTGAAAGAAAAGAGCAATCCTTCCCTCATGTGTTCTCGGATAGTTCAAGTTTAAGACTAAAGGAGACTCTGTTGACTGCCTGCCAACCCTGAACTATTTCTCCCCTCCAACTTGCTGCCAGACTCTGTTCCAACCCAGCTCCTGAAGGGCACAAGTTGGTGCAGCCATGAGACTGAAAAAAAACACCTGGCACTGAATCAGACATAAGCTGTATTGGAACTTACAAAAGGAGTCTCTGATGGCAGCCAATAGGGGAATGAGGATAGCGCTCTGCAAAAAGATGGGAAAATGAGGGATGATGAAAGAGGTAACAAGGACATTCCATAGGGATGCCCCTATGAGAAGAGTTCCTGCTAGGGTCCCATTACAGTGCATATGGGGTCTGGTGATATTATCACAGGAATGAAGTTTTACCACCCTGATACCATATATATATTCTCTCCCTTCAAGGGAGGGTTGTTAACCTTTAACTTAGGTTTAGGTCATGCAGGCAGCTACATGCTGAGGACTTAGGGGGTCTCTGGCTTTGGACCCCCCACAGTCCCAATTTTGTTAACTTGTTCAAACCCCTCACACACACCATAGCTCAGGAGTAAATCCTGAATCATTTAATTTCATTTCATCTGTCAGTGATTAGTTTAAGAAAGGACATGTGACCCAATCTTGGTTAAGGAAAACAGAGGGGAAGTCAACTGGAAAGCTTCTGGGAATAGTGTCTCCATCAAAATGAGGCAGAGAGAAAGAAACAAGCCAGATCCCTCCATTACTGGAACGGCGGCAGCCATCTTGTGGTTGTGAAGAACGCTGGTCTGAGGTTGACAGAGATGAGAGAGGCAGAGAACCTGGTACTTGATGACATCATTGAGCTGTCGAATTAACTAACCTTGAAGTAGGCCAACATCATGCCTTCTTTCAAAGTAAGAAAATAGAATATTGGTTATGCCATTTAGTTTATCTATTTTTGTTTGTTTGTTTCAGCATCTTAAATACACTCAAAATTCTTCACCCCTCCCTAATTTATCAAATCACCTCTCTTAGGAACCTTGCTTAGACTCTAAAATCACCAAATCCATCTTTACCCGGACAGGTATATGTTGGGTTGAGCCTTTGTTCTCAGAAAGATAATCAAAATGTAAATATTTTCTAGTGAAGCTGATTCAGAAGCCTCTTTTAGCACAGACTGCTTTAGCATATTAGTTAACAGCCAACTAGTCCTTGAAGGCAATTTTATCAGGAGAAGAAGTATTTTATGTAAAGGAAGGGAGAGAGAATATTAAGAAAACGTGAACTCCATCAGGGGCTGTGAAAGGTCAAAGAGCAGCAACAGGGTCACTGCAATCTAGGAAAGCTGGAAAACAAGAGAGGCGACCTTGGAAACCAGGAATAAGAGCTAAGGATTTAGTATTTGTAGAAAGAAAGATGGAGAGTCAAAGAGAGGCAAAGTCTTACCTCTCATTCTAGGAAGGTGGAGATATATTGTCTAAAGTTGATAACTCAGGAAACAAATGTATATGCTTATAATTTCCAGCGTAAATCTCTTTTTGTTCTGACATTTGAGGAACTGCAGGTCTAATCACAGATCACACTCCGCCACCCACCTGCCCCGACTCACTTTAAAATAAACCCCTGAAGGGAAGCAGATGTGGCTCAAGTAATTGGGCTCCGGTCTACCACATGGGAGGTCTGGGGTTTGATTCCCGGGGTCTCCTGGTGAAGGCAAGCTGGCCCGCGTGGAGTGCTGGCCCGCGTGGAGTGCTGGCCCACGTGGAGAGCTGGCACAGCAAGGTGATTAATGAAAAGAGACACAGAGGAAAGACAAGAGACACAGCAGACCAGGGAGCCAAGCCCTACCAGCAACCCACATAAAGACCTTTCAATCAGCTTTTTAGTGCCCATTTCTTTTTTGTTTGTTTATTTCTTTCTTATATAATATTTGACAAGCACACAAGAATATATGATGTATATATAAGTTATGAAACATAATAACACAAATACTAATGAAACCACAAGCCAATTCCAGAGCTAAAATAAGAGATGCTAATATGGTGTAAATTATTTGTACATTTCCTTACTATCCCATATCTACCCCTCTCCTCTGCAGAGTTTATCACAATCCTGGACTTTTTATTCATCATTTTCATGAGTTTTTTAAAAATGTACCTTTACTATATGCATATATTTTCCTGAATAATATATAGCTTAGTTTTTCTTGGTTTGAGACTTTATAAAATGGATAATAAATGCATATTCTTCAGAATTGTTTTTAATCACTCAACTTTATATTTCTAAGATTCGTCCATATTGTTACTAACAGCATTAGATAATTAACTTCCATTTCATTATTTTAATACCCTAAATTATTTATCCATTCTCCTAACAATGGACATTTGGGTCAATTCCATTTAGGAGTTCTAACCAATAGTGCTATTAGAAATTCTCGAATGTGTCATTCTAATACATATCATCACTATAGTGCCCGGTTTTTAAATATAAATGGGAGTCCAAGGATCACTAGACAGTCACAGAAATATGACAACATGAAATAGAGACTCTAACATAAATATAAAAAAATGACGCTAGAGAAATATAAATTTCTACATAGAACAGAAGCTATAAAAGTCTTGATTATTAATATTCTCAAAGATATTGAGTAGAGTTATAATAAAACAATAGGACAGTATGTAAAAAGAAAAATTATAGAACAAGAAAGAGATTTTGGATTTTAAAAATATGATATCCAAAAATATGTCAAATGTTAGGCATATAAAGTTGAAGTAATTTCTCCTAGAGTAGAGCAAAAACAGAAAATAAAAAACAATGGGACAAAGGATCATCAGTTCAAAAGGTTCAAAATCTGAGCAAAAAGTGTTTCAAAAATACAAAACAGGGATAACCGAAAGGCAGAAACTCTGAAAAAATAATCCATTTCCAAAATTGTGAAACATATATTTCAAAATTAGAAGGACTTGCCAATTATCTCACACAATGAATAAAGAATCACATCAAATAACAATATTGAGAGATTTTAATGAACCATAAATAAAGGGAGTATTTCTAAAGTTTCCAGAAGGAAAAGATTGTTATCCACAAACAAATAAGAATTAGAATGCCATTAGAGTTCTCAGCAGACACACTGGAAGTTGAAAAATTGAGCAATACCTTCAAAGTAAAAATAAAATATAAAATGGCAATCTATATTCACAACCAGGATGAGAATAAAATAGGGACATTTTCAAGCAAGCAATGAAAGTTTACCTCCAGTAAATACCATTTTTTTGGGAAATTATTTGAGGATGTCTATAGCAAAATAAGAATATAAGCGAATGAAATGAAGTCCAGGGAGGAAAGAGAATAAATAAATAAAAATAAATAAATCTTAAACAAAAAAAAAATCTCTAAGCAGTGTGTAATATCGCCTACAAATAATAATTTTGCCTCTCCCTCTTCAGTAATTATGTATTTTATTTCTTCTTGTTGCTTTGCACTGGCTAAAATTTCCAGAAAAAAATATCAGTGATGGTGGGTGTTTTATCCATAGAGTAAGGAGCATGGAATGGCTCTAGAGCTTCACCATTAAATATGGTTTAACTGATGGTTTTGGATCATGATAAGAGCATATTCAATCATTCTTGGGGAAATTAAAGGACTTTATTTTTAAAAATAAATGAAAGATAGCTTTAATCAATTGTTGGTTTGTTTTTTTTTAGCATTTCTTGGATAATCATAGTATTATCCCTTAAAACATGAATATGAAGAATTATATTCATTGATTTCCATGTGCTGTTCTAGTATGGTATGTCATGATTATAACAGAGAGCTAGATTTACTTTACTAATGTAGCAGGCAATCAGAGTCCCAAAATTCCGATATCAATTCCTTTATTTTCTACAAATGAGTTTTAATTCTGATTCTTAGCCCTCTTCTGTCAGTCTCGTGAGAGAAAATCTCATCATATGGAGAGCTTCCTCTTCTCTCTTCCAGGGGTTATGTGAAGTGGGTGATACATAGAGCATCCCCTCCCTGACTGAGGATTTGCCCCACCCCCCTGCCCTCCCCACCTGCAGGCTGCCCTCACGTAACTCACTGGAAACACGGGGAGCTTTGGCTGCTATAACCTTGAATGCTGCCTGCCCTGAAAACACCTTATTATGGAAAAAAAAAAAAAATCACATACCACAATGTTTTCCCAAAACTTGCATGCAACCCCCTGGCACTTAACAACCTTTGTCCCTCAATCATATATAACCTGTAGAGCGGATGTCTAGGTGCAGTTATACTCAAATGAACTTCTTGCCCTCTCACTGTCCATCGCAAGTTAGCTGTGAGTAAGAAATTACCCTAATAAATGTTTTGGACCGATCTCCTGGTGTTTAATACTTCTTGCTTTGGAATTGCAATGGACCCTGTTGCAGGGCAGTTTGGGGCATTCACTGCTGGATCTTCCCCTATTCCTTTCAGAGGGACCCAACAGCCAAGGTTTCAGAGTCTAAGGAAGTACCACAGCACAGGTCGTCTTTGTGGACAGGCAGGTTATAGCTAAGACACCCACTAGGCATGATCCTTTCTTATCCGATGAGTCTCTGATACCTCCACTCCTTTCTTGGGGCTGAGAACATCAAATCAATGGTCTTTTTCTTGTCTCTCTGGTCTCACTTTGAATGTATTTCTCTCATGGACATTATCAGGCAGAGGGAATTTATGATCCATTCATCCCACCGCCTGAATTGTGAGCAACCTTAAAAGACTTCTCCTTTCAATAAAAGCAGTAAGGGCTTTGTTTCAATTCCCTCCAGTTGATACTGCCAATATATTTATAAGCCTTCATTATAGAAGGGCAAAGAAAGGATAAAAAACAAAGGCTATGTTTCCATTTTTAATCAGTCTAAATGTTCATATCCTACCACACCAATATTTTTATTTAGAATTTTTGCATTCATATTCACAAGTTAAAGCTGGGCATAATTTTTCTTTGTAACCTTTTATCAGGTTTTTAATATCAAGGTTCCAAACAAATTGGAAGCTTTACATGATTTTCTACTCTCTGGAATACATTAATGAACATCAGAATTATCTATTCCTTGAGGTATGATACAACTTACCTTCTGGACATGGAGAATGTTTTTAGCTCTTTGACATTTCTTAATTTCTTTCATGATTATTAGTCTCCCAGCTTAGGGTTTATTAATCTTCTCTTTCATGTCACATTTTAATAAAATATATAATTCTGTTAGTACATGGAGCATAGTGGTCACTTGTGACCTTCAGATCTTTTCCTGCCAGTTAATTATGGCTTCTCTAGGATGTTGTTTCTTATCCCTTCTGACCCAGTAGATTATGTAACTATCTATAGCTAATTAAACTGTTTTACAATTCCCATATATTCAGCAAAAAGCGCCTTATAATTTTTTTAATTATTCCCACCACCACTTTAAACATAATTTGCTGAATATTTATCCTTAAAACAAAAAGTGGTAGGGCATATTTAGAGCTGCAGAACTGTATTTACAGCTCACATCAGAGAGCTGGAATTGGCAGTCCTACAGGAATTCCATCAAAAACAATGCTATGATTTAAATGAAAGCAATGACATTAGTCAGTTGTAGATGGCTGCTAGGGTTTTAAATAATGAAAATATAGAAGAATGAAAAACCACATCCAAAAAAGGAACCTGGGTAAGATGCCCAGAAATTGACTTCACTTTCCTGAGCTCTGAAAACCCTATTAACCATTTCATGCTCCTACTTCATGAAATTCTTACACAGTAGGATTGAAGCTGGGATTTAAAAGCATTCAGCCTTTTGACAAAGTCCTCTGAGGTGCAAAAGTGTTGAATTTTGAGGAGGTATCATTTATCTATTTTTTCTTTTGTTGCTCGTGCTTTAGGTATAAGGTTTAAGAAACTACTGGCTACCACACGATCTTGAAGACGCTTTCCTACATTTTCTTCTAGGAGTTTTAAGGTTGTTGCTTTTATATTTAGGTCCTCCATCCATTTTGAGTTAATTTTTGAATAAGATATGAGACAGGGTCTTCTTTCTTTCATTTGGATATGGATCTCCAGTTCTCCCAGCACTATTTCTTGAATACACTATTCTGGCCTAGCTGGGAGGGCTTGACCGCCTTGTCAAAAGCGAGTTGACTGTAGATGTGAGGTTCTATTTCTGAGTTCTCAATTCAATTACATTGGTCTACATGTGCCAACTCAATGGGAAAAAATATTTAGCAATCACATATCCGATAGAGTTTAATATCCATGATATACAAATACATTATACAACTCAACAATAAAAAGACAAACAACCCAATTAAAAAATGGGCAAAAGACTTGAAAAGGCAATTGTCCAAAGAAGAAATACAAATGGCAAAGAAATGCATGAAAAAATGTCCAATATCACTAGCAATTAGGGAAATTCAAATCAAAACCACAATGCGATATCATTTCAAACCTATTAGACTGGCTGCTATTAAAAAGTTGAAAAACTGTAAATGTTTGGAGAGGATGTGGAGAGATAGGAATGCTATCCCACTGTTGGTAGCAATGTAGAATGGTACAGCCACTGTGGAGGACTGTTAGGCAGTTCCTAAGGAAGTTAAATATAGACTTGCCTGTGACCCAGAAATACCATTACCAGGTATATATTAGAAGAACTGAGAGCAGAGACACAAATAGACATCTCCACACCGATGCTCATAGTGGCATTATTCACAATTGCCAAAAGTTGGAAATAACCCAGTCCATCAACTGATGAATGGATAAACAAATTGAGATGTATACACATGATGGAATATGATGCAGCTGTTCAAGAAGAAATGAAATTGTGAAGCATATGACAACATGGATGAACCTGAAGGATATACTGTTGAGTGAACCAAGCCAGACACCAAAGGACAAATACTGTATGATTGCACTATTATGAACTAAATAAATTGTGTTAACTCATGGAGTTAGTAATTAGAATATAGGTCACCAGAAAATAAAATGAGGTTAGAGAACGGAAAGCTGAGGTTTTAATCCTTGAAGAATTGGTAAAAAGGTTGTTTGCAAATCTTTGGAAATGAATAGAAATGGTGAAAGCATATCATGGTGTTTGTAACAGGCAGTGCTATTGTATGGGTATGACAGTGGTTGAAATGGAAAGTCTAAAGTTATGTATATTACTAGAAAGAAAACTAAAAACTGTAACATGCTACTGTATATAACAGTAAAACTTCATGTAAAACACAAATATGGGTGATATTATATATATCAGTCTATTTTTACAAAATATAAATACAAATATACTAGAGAGAAGGAAAAAAAATAGCAGCTATGTATGGCAGGGGAAGCATAGAGAGAATGGGAAGTGATGAATTTTGTTTGTTTATTGTTATTGGAATAATGAAAATGCTGTAAGAATGATTGAAGTGATGAATGCACAAATATGTGATTACACAAAATACTGTTGATTGTACACTTTGGACGGCTTTATGCTTTATTAATATATACCAATAAAATTGATTTGTTAAAAAAAACATTCAGGAAGTGCTCAAAAAGCTAAAATTGAAGTGGAATTTTGCATTAATCAGGAAATATATTGTAAAGTCAAATTATCTAGGCAGTCTTGGTATTCTTTAATTTCATTAGGTGCCAAAATTTCACCTTATTTTAAATTAAGAGATATAGTCTTAGGTTGTTCTGATTTCTAGAGTAGAATGTGGGAAAATTATAAAATAAGTTATCTAAAATATGATTGCAATATGAGTAGCCTATACATACATATCTTCAAATTCTACCATCTACATACTACAAAATGAAATGGATAAAAATTTCTTTGAGAAGATTTGTCTCAACAACAAAATCAACCTGTCATTGGAAAATGTGGTTAAGAAAAAAGAATTGTCCAGAAAACTGTGAGTCTATTTCATCCGACCAGTTGGGATCATGTCGCAATTAATAGAATGGCCTTTTCTAAAGATTAGCAATTCACACCACCACAAAAAAGATTTAGACAGGATTGAAATTAAGTATAAACTCCAGAATTCTGTGTCTCCATGCTAACATAAACAGAATATTCACATTCTCTAATCTTTCAAAGATATCGCTGAAGAGGTACTTCACCTGAGAATGGAAGTGGGAGAACGTTGCTGATATATAGATAAAGATTTCTAATTACAAACATCATTATATACAATATTTCCCTAATTTAAACAGTAAGACACACACAGTGAATGAATTTTAGTAAGCATAGAAAGTCACAGCAAGAAAAAAATCAAAATCAACATCAACAAAACAAACCAGCTTTCTTTTTCTGTTGGACAAATCACTGTGGAGTATATTTGCAGAGCACAGAAATTACTTGGAGGTGCTTATTTTTTTAATTCAAACTTTATTTCAAACCAAAAAGAAAAATAGAAAAAGGCAGCTCAATAATTTATGGCAGCATTACTTCTAAAACGTTCTGTCCAGGCACTTTTATCTCATCTAATTCCAACTACTATGGAGTTGCTTATTAATGAGGCAACTCTGGGCAGTTTCTGAGACTGATACTTATGCTCATCATTTTCTGGAGTAATACCTTCTTCATATTGGCTAATGGGGTGTTTCTTCTTTTATTCCAACTTTTACCTCTATGAATAATACCACAATAAACATCTCTTTTACCAATCTTTATCAGATTACTTGATTTTTTTTCCTTAAGTAAAATCTCTGAAGCTAGAATCATTGAATTAAAGTATGTAAACTCTTTATTTTCCTTTTTTTCTTCTTTTTTCCCTTTTTTTAAAAGATACCTAGATTACATAAATGTTACATAAAAAATGTAGGGGATTCCCATATGCCCCACTCCCTCCCTCTCCAACACTCTCCCACATTAACAACATCCTTCA